>JAGXCT010037044.1:78019-134083 GCA_022495035.1 Philopotamus ludificatus
ACACGATTTGTATGCGCATGTACGTCATGCGCCCCGCACTGAAAGGGTTAAAGGCGATTAAATTCTTCATTCCTCGATGAAATTATACATTTAAATTCAACCAAAAATACAACTAGATGATATATATATCAGTGGAGGCGAACCTTGGGCACGCGTGCCAGAGATAGCACGTACAACAATTTAGCTGGCACGTGAACAATTTACATATTTTTTTCTAATAGATAACTCATAAAATTATTTAAAGCGCACTGACTGATTGCAGTTATTTAAATAAATCATAATAAAAAAAACTGAACAATGCGTCAGAATTTGACACGTGCACGTAAAAAGGTATGCCACCACGGTTATATATACTGCAGAAGACCAGGTGGAATATCAAAAGATAACACAACAGTTTTTCAAAAAAATATTTTAACTAATTTGGAAATCGATCAGACGTTTTTGTTGGCCGTCCAAGTTTTTAGGTTAGTTTTATTAGTTAGTGAGCGTTTGAACACGTAATCTTCTGACGAATTACTACTACAGTAATTTTTCAGCTTTTATCAAAAAAAAATCTTTAATGGTTGTGTTTTTATCTCCTCAAAGTTGACATAACATCGTCCTTTCATGATTTTTTTTGGTGGATGGATGTGTTAACTTCTAAATAAATAAGATAAATTAATATAATAATATGAAAAATATTTAGAATTATCATCGATAAGTTTGATGGAATATTTATACGTGAACATTGGAGAGGAGCTGGAAGTAAAACTGACTGTACAAGAACTGAATATGTTACCGAATGGACCAAAGCCGTGTCACAATACCAACAATTACAGCTCTACCAGAGTAATTAATTTAATACATTATTTAATTATTATTAATATTTTATCATATCATTGATTATGTTAATTGATAGTGTTCTGAAGAGTGCACATGGAATAAGCTGATCGAGGAGGTGGGATGCTCTGGACCGTGGATAGAGAAAAACGTATCCCATTGTGATAATTATAAAGATATGAGAACTCTCATTGTTAATTACATAAGGTATATATCGTTTTTTTTTATTATTAATTTTGAATGTTTAATAGAATATGATGTATTATGGCACAGACTCTCAAATCAGCCGGGATGCGCTTGTCCACAAAAATGTCGCTCATTCTTACATAACGCTTATGTAGTAGATAGAAATTCTATTACTAAATGGAATTCACAGACCGGCGAATGGACCGAAAAAAATGCATTGGAAAAAGTACAAACACAGGTAATATTAATATTTAATATATTCCCTAAATTAATATATTAATAAATGTTATTTAAATTTTAGCTGTATGTATATTTCAATAATAAGATGGTGTCTGTGTATGAAGAGAGTCATAGTTATGATTGGTCGCTATTATTATCTGATTTTGGCGGAAGTTTGGTGAATCATTTTTGCAATAAATCATATTAAATAATTGATTATGTAATTAATTATTTTTTATATTATAGGGTTTTCTATTAGGTTTGTCTGTATTGGGATTCATAGCAATACTAGAAGACATATTCGAGATGGTGATCAAACCATTTTTACCCGGCACTAAACGATCGATTTCTAAACAAGATGTTAACGCCGAGAAGAGCAATTGCAGTAAGAAAATTAGCGTAGCTAGTAACTCTAGCTCCGGCACCAATTTCAACGATAAAAGCGATATACTGAAAGATTACGAAAAGTTTAATATCAAATATGGCGATAAACAGTTTTATATGTAACTGCAAATATAATATTTAAATATATTCATATATAATCTATATAATATTAAAGCTATGCAAAATATAATAAATGATATGATGTGTTCTTTATATATATATTTTTGTTATATCTCGATCTAGAATATTCACTAGACAGTTTGGTATCAAACTCCATATACCAAAATATTCTTGGCATTCGATTAATTCGGCACATCCGTGACCTTTACATTGGTATTCGTCAGAGGAATTGTTGATTATATCTATCTGGCTATAACTGTACAATGATTTTAAATAGTATATACTTATTATTATTGTTTTATTATTTAAATAATAAAAGTAAATAGTTGAGAAAAATCAATCAATATTTGTTATCTGTATTGTATAATTATATTAAATTTAATTAAATATTTAGATTTAAGCGTTTTTTAATTTGTGTAAATAAGTACATATCTACCCTTATCTTCATATTTAAATATATTATATAAAGGGTAGTCGACGAAAATGTATTTTTAAATAAAATGATCATCTTAATAAATATATATTACTACAACAGTTATTAATTATATATTCTTACTTGATAACTACAACCTCCGGGGAGGAAAGGGGGCGTAGCCACCGAGAACTTATTAGAAATGAAACACAACTATCTACCATACCATTAAAATTGATGGTCAGCATCTCATTTTTATATCACAGTCAACATAACCCTGCATAGAGTTGACTAGGGGGCCAATTGAACTTTGTGTGCATAAATAAATGTGGTCTCTAAAGGATTTCTCACCACAGAGCCAGTATACCCTGGGAAGGAAAACCCTAATCTGTGACCAACAATCGGTCTAGTCTCGATACTTTCGCTCCTCTTCCTTCTTCTCAACTCTTTACAAAAAACCGCATACCAAGGCTCGGGTCCCCGCGGTATGGACACGAAAAGGGAGCCCTCACGTCACGTGTGAGACTCAGGTTCCTTTGGCCTCAACTACCATGCGAGGATCTGGTAAAGGTCCATGCCCTCAGCGAGTGAGAGCCTTGTGACTGGCAAATGATGATGATAATAACTACATTTGTTTTTACTTAAAATTTGCGTAGGATAAATTTATCTAAATTAATGTTAATCCGATGGATTATTAAATTTCATCATTCATTTCAGTCATTTTATCTGTATGAGGTCCAACGTTATTGTGTTAAACATATTCTATGGAATATTTTGGGTCTTTTGACACGAATTGCTTTCTTTAAAGCGTTACAGCTTATCAAAATAGAGATGTGCACTTATAATAAAAAATACCTTTACAATCACACCATTCAGACAAAAGTACCTTTAAGATTATTAGGTTGAGTTTCGGCGTTGTCAATGGTATCTGCCCTTTAGAAAATCACTGTTTTTGCGACATTAGTTTACTATAGATCAAGCAAGCCATAACAAGCAAATGTCCTGTGCAGATGCAATTTCTGTATCTGTTTTCAAAGAGATAACTTGAAACGTCACCATGGCCTGTTAACATTCAAGTATAATGGGCTCTGTCCATTTTACTCAACGTCTGAGTTTTACATAATTTATTCATACTGAAAAGTTGTTACATATTTATTTAAATTCTAATCTTTCGTTGTTACAATGCTCACAATGCTCAGTCGCATTGTAATTCTCTAGAGATTTTGCCGGCGCTCGACTGATTGACAGCTTTTGAAAGAAAAACATAAAAAGAATATGTAAAAACGAAATAATAGGAAAAACCATAATATAAAAAACGACAAAATATTGCAAAAAAAATATTAAGACTAATGAACCTAGTGAACCAGATACAGAGCCAAAGAAGTAGTTATTAGGTTTTATATATTAAAATAAAATGAGAGAAAAAAGAGAATCAAGCTAAAGGTTGTTAAGAAGTTTAATTTAGTGGCATATTTTTTGATAGGGTCTTTAAGAGGGAGGATTTTAAGGTCATTTATGTGTTGCGAATAAACCAAGGTGCGTTTGTGATAGTTCGTAGTGTTATATTTATTTTTCTTTGAATTTTATTAATATGTGAGGTGTGCATCGTGCCCCAGATCTGAGAAACGTATAGAATTTGAATTACGGAACTTGAAACGTCACTACACTACGAAACAAAGGCTATTATTAATGAAGTTTATGGACAAGTGTCAACAAAAATCAGATTATAATAAAAATATGAATTTGCAAGATCACCCCAATCAGGACGACCCTCAAAATTCGACGAAGACTAAAATCCTTTATTGAATAGACCCACTGTGCATCAAATTATGCACGTTTTTTGTCAATAATTAGAAAGATAAACGAAATACTAAAAATCAAACGACGCACGAAGCGAATATAATGGGAAAAAATCAGGAAATTAAACTGAAAAGTTATACCTCATCCTCAATATTCAACAAACTTCGTATCTCACGATTATTTTTCATGTAGGTCACTTAGCCCATTCGTTATGAGAAAAATATAGACATGAAAAATTGTCTTGAAACTCATTTTAAACCTAAGCCTTTCAATTTTTCAATAAGAGAATTGAAAAATTACCAAATAATTGGGAATTAGTTAAAAACAATGAAAGTAATTTTATTTTAGATTAATATATATGTATAAATTAATTTCTTTTGCTAAAATAATAAATAATGAATTTCTTTCCGAACAACCGATTATTTCCTAATCTCGATTTACACGATGTTTTTTGGAACATATCTATTTTTCTAGCATACTTCAGAGTCTGCCTGAACAGCAAATGCAATTAAATGTTCCCGTGTAAGATTTAGGATTGTATCGAGTCAGTAGATTGTGAGATTTATATAGTTTTTCTTCATTTATTATTTTTTTTTCTTTTCAATATAGGATATTACACCCGTAAACTTAAGCGGGGAACTGCAACGCGGTATTCTAAATTCAACTGATTTTCAAAATTACCCTAATTTCTCTGCTCCCAAAATTCCTTACTATCCCATGTCCAAAATTTATCAGATCGCGAGAAAGAGGGATGAAAGGAAAAAATACATTTTTTTTTCTTTTTTCTTTTGTCAGGCACATTATACTTCAGAGTGTGAAATTAATTGATTTTTAGAAATTATGCATTATGAAGATTGCTAAATCAAGAAAATCAAGAAGATAATTTTAAATTTCATCTGATCCCTACATGTATATCATTCGAATTACGTTTAAAACGTATCAACGACATCGATTGATTAATGCATGTCTTAGGTGTAATTTCTATGGTATTTTGACAAATATCTGCGTCCATTAAAACCTCCAGTGCATCTTCAATTGTGATTAGGGAGCATCCTGAACTGTTAATAAATTTTTGGTACAGAATTTACTAAAAAATCGCCTCTTTTTATTAACTAAAATTAAAAAATACACAATATTCTTATTATGCTGTGATTCGTTTAATTAATGAATCTAAATTGAAAGACATATTTATCACAAATGCTATTATTAATAGCACGAGGTTATAAAGAAATCAAAAATTCAAAATGGTGGAAAAAACAAATGAATAATTAATTTTTAAGATTTATTTAATATAAATACATATATAAAATATTATTGGTTTAATAGACTAAATTATATAGAGTATTTTGATTATACGTTTTACGTAGAACAAATGAAAACAAAAAATATATAATAACTTGTATTATATTAATATTTTTTTCCTTAATTGGAAAAATGTAAACAATAAAAATATTATTAAAGGATTTTCCGTTTTTTTTATAAAATGAATAGCTTGTTTTTTTGTTAAATCTAATTTTTTTCATTTAAATGATATTGAACTAAAACATATTTTATATAATATTCCGGAAAAATTCGGGTCAACCGACGATAACCTCAAAAATCTGGAAAGTTCAAGAAGAAAACGTCTAACCGAAAAAAAAATCAATACGATTAATTCTTTGTGCGTTTAATGCCTCGATTTACGCGATATATTAGGACGCCTATCTACAATGCAAATTAAGGAACAAAGCAACGTATGATTTATCTATTGTGATGAGTTGTCTGCATATTAAAGTTATCAATGACGTGTTGTGGTGTCGAGGTGACAAATTTTGTAACACATCGTATGATGTCTGGCTACATCCGTGTCTTCGCCAGATAAACCAGACTTCTGGACATGTGGCGAAATGTAATTAGAGCGACCGACAAAAGTGAAACACGATAAGAAGACAATAATTTCTGCCAAATAATTAGGGGTCGACTGTTTTGTTTGCTGATAAGAAATGAGCGGTCGTTCTAGGTCAGGATAATAGTCTGCTAATGTATCTAATAAACGCATGGTTCAGAATGTCACGTGTACCATTTACATTAAACATAATAATATATAGGATAAAAATTAAATATTAAATTATTATTAATTAAATCCACACGTTGCAATTGCATGACAGTATTTATTTTTAGTATCTGTAATTAAATAACAATATGTGGATTTTTTCAGAATATTTATTTTTAAATACCCTGTAGCACAATTAAAAGAAGATGACATATTATTAATAAGCAACTAATTATATAAAAAATAATAACATAGTCAGTTATGTATGTAGGCAAAGTTCAAATAAGTTCAACAGACGTAAACCAGTCATACTATTATTTTATCTGAATTATTGAATTTCGTCTATCAGCAATGATAAACAAATATATTAACAAAGAAAGATATGTTTTTGCATATATCGATCACGGATGCGAAACGTGCGATTTTAATTGATTGTATTAAATATTAATATTTTTTAATTAAATTTATTGCATTGAATTGACTTACCATAGAAAATATCGTAATTAATTGCTCAACAATCATATACTTCTGAGCTAAGATAAAGAAATGAGAAGTTGTGATTATAAAAGGTATGTATCAATATAATTACATAAAATAATATCTATTGCATCATGTTGCCAAAATGTCTGTGTCTACAATCAGCGAGTGTTCGAGGGTGCAAAGTTTTAACAGTGTCGTACGACCAATGCTCATACATATTCGCTGAAATTTGATTGGACAATTAGTTATTGTTGATCCCCCACCATGGATTTTGTTTAAAAATTACAGACTATAAAAGTGTTAATGTTACAATTTTCAGCATTCGGTGCTAAAGCAGTAGAAGTGCGAGGTGAGTTGACTGTCATTCATATTTATATAAATCATTACTAATATTTATTTATAATATGTATCTTGCGTTGGTTGGAATATATTTATATAATAAAGTGTATTTTATAAAATTATTATAAAGTAAATATCTTAATAGCATGCAAAACCTAAGCTTAAAAGCATTTTTAAATAAAGTGATTATCTCGGTATTAAAAAAAAAAAAATCTGTCAAAAAACTACCAGTAATGTGTATATTTAATATATCTTTCATTTCAATTCATAATGGTTTTTTTTTTTTTTTTAAGGTTTTCTTTTGAATTTGAACAAAAAAGAATATAAAATGGCAACAACCTTCGACTTCGTCAAGCCATACGACCAGGCTAAACCATACGATAGTGCCAAATCGTACGATTTTGTCAAGCCATACGATCAAGCCAAGCCATACGACAGTGCCAAGAATTATGACTTTGTTAAGCCATACGATCAAGCCAAGCCATACGATTGTGCCAAATCGTACGACTTCGTAAAGCCATACGATCAGGCTAAGCCGTACGACAGCGCTAAGAACTATGACTTCGTTAAGCCATACGACCAGGCCAAGCCATACGACAGTGCCAAGAACTATGACTTCGTTAAGCCATACGACCAAGCCAAGCCATACGACAGCGCTAAGAACTATGACTTTGTTAAGCCATACGATCAAGCTAAGCCATACAACAGCGCCAAGAACTATGACTTCGTCAAGCCATACGACCAAGCCAAGCCATACGACAGCGCTAAGAATTATGACTTCGTTAAGCCATACGATCAAGCCAAGCCATACGACAGTGCCAAATCGTACGACTTCGTCAAGCCATACGACCAGGCCAAGCCATACGACAGCGCCAAATCTTATGACTTTGTCAAGCCATACGATTTTCTATCTTTGGTATGTTAAATAACATGATTATATAGTACCTTAATATCAATAAAAACGAAATTTTAATAATTGTATTTTTTACAGTCTTGCAGAAACGAGAGATTTTTGTCAAATCAAAACTTCTTGAGCATGTAAGTTGACGAAGCATATTTTCTTTAGTTAATCAATCGTTGATAATACTTAATAATGTTTTTTATTTGTTATTTAGGGCCTGCTGCTAACTGGTCGTAGATCACCTGCAATATTCATATACAGGATTTTCACAGACTCAACGTTATGATTTCGCGTATAATATATACCTGTAAACATCAAATAATAACTTAATTAAAATAAATACAAATTGATATTATAAATAAGTTTTACTTATTTCTCACAATGCATATTTAGTTATTGATAGATTATAGCCAAAATTATTAATAGTAATTTTTATTAGGAAAATTTCAAAGGCGTATATTCGTATTCCATTGTCGTCATGTAATAATTGTCTGGCATCACCAATCCTGGCCATCTTCCAGAATTCTGGATTACTTTCTCATCGATTTACTTTTTGCACTTAATGACGTCAATACTATACTGCAAGACTTGGTCGGATTCATTTTTTAACCTAACCGATATGGACATATTGCCAAAAGCTTTTAAGCAATAGAAAGATAATTCAAACAGAGTCGCACCAGAATTACGAATAATTTATTTGATAATCATGACAAACAAATCATGAATGCGATATGATGAAACACAATTATTCTGCTGGGAAATGTGTTGCCTATTTCCGTGGTGGGTGAGTCACTAATGCACCAGAATGCAGTAAACATCTGGCTGGCCCCAAAATATACATACGCCGGATTTTCCTTCAATCCACTGTGCAATACTTCGATTTAATGTCCTATTAAATATTACGATGCCTTATATGCCACGAGTTGGTGGTTTAATGGTCGATTTTTCTTCAAAAATATACGTTTTGTATTTTAAAGACGATAAATAAATTCGTCAGATTCCGCTTGGCGTCGATCGTTGGATGACACGTGCCATTAAATCCTATTTCTGTCATCTATTTCAGTATCCCGCTAGATATTGATTATTAAAATAGATAATGATTAAGTGGCTTGTTATATTTTGATCGAGCTGACGATAATCAATCAATGCACACTTAAATACTATTAATAAGATACTCATAGCAAAACAAATGATACAATTGCCAATGTTGGAATACATATAATATACACATTTTTAAATATTAATTAATTAAATGACTCATATTTTTATTGATTTAATGATATTCAAAACAAATCAATTACAGAATCGCCATTTTGTGCGCGACACGAGTGTTACCGAAGATTCACGGAAATACAATTTATAGCATCGAATATTATAGACATAACAACATTTTTGATGTCCACCTTTATTTCATATTATTATATTTTATCACTTGATAAATTTAATGAATCGCTGTTTAAAATATCGATTCAGTCCGGTTCGAGAGTAATATAGCTCGTTTATAAAATTAAAAATTGATTATCAATAAAATGTAGAAATATTTATAAAAATAGTTGCATGAGCCGTAAAGTCCGATTGTCATATTTTAACAGCTATGTAAACAGCAGATATTTGATTTTTTAAAATATTGTTTTTACCTTAGGTCTGTCCAATAAATTTTAAATATAAGATATCTAACATCAAAATTAATAACAAAAAAAAATGGTTTTAAATCAGGTTATACAATAATGAAGAGGATTAATAAGATATTCGGTTAATTATTAAAGAATATTGCATCTTAAGACTTAATTGGCTGCACGTATTTGCTCTAAGATATGACAAAACGACGGCAGAAATATGAACTTCGTCAAAAATAAAAAAAATATTAAATTAAAATCTTTATAACTCAAAGTGTAATTATTTAATTTGGATGAAAAAAAAGATACTAAGCTACTAATCTAATCCAATCACATACACAATAACATTAACCTAGTGATGCCGATATGGTCTATTTGGGACCCCAAGTTTTTGATTTTTCCTGAACAACTCCTTTAATAAAATCCTAGATGTCACAAACTTTTTGTATTTGTCTAAAAAAGTCTTAAGAATAAATATTGTAATTAATAATTGATTTTATAGCGAAAAAAAAATAAAAACAACAATTTTCGCTTCTGTAGCCAAAGACGGGATGTTTTTTCTCACTCGCATCCGGTACGATGCATCAAGTGCGAGTGAAACGAATACTAGTTTCACCTACCGTGAGAACTCAGTCTGCGACGGGACATCCTCGCGTTTGCGTGCCATTTACGTGTCATATCGATAGTAGAAAAATACAATATATCGATCCAAATTTTGAAGTATATCATGAATAATTATTTTTATTCTTAGAATAATCTATATTTTTTTAAACAATGTCAAGATATTGATAAAGATTTCATCAATATCTTGACTTGAAATGCTTGGGGTCTATTTTCCATTATAAATAGATCCCCTTCGGACGACGCGGTTGGTTTCAAGCCGTCGTGACGGATCGATTAAAAAGTTTTACATGTATAACAATATATAGTTAGTTGAGTATCAGCACGGTTTTAGTTGCTCTGAACAATACTAATTAATATGAGTTTTAATATGACACGTATATAGGAATTTAGTTAGATAATATAGCGCTCTGAAAAACCTATAATTCGGTTTCCGGCCGAATTAGTGTTCATATTAATGCAGTTTACATTTAGTTACGCTTAGCATCGGAGAAAATAATAGAATTGCCTTTCGATGCCTGACTATTCCAAGATAAATAAAATTAAGGAATATATATATTTTTCTAATAATTATTAATACTTTTCAGATGAATATCAGTTTTTTTTATAGAAAATACTTACTTTACTTTTAAGCTTGATTCCAAGTGTAAGCTCTTTTTTGGTTTTGGATTTTCAATTAAAAGGTTTGGAGTCCATTTAAGATTAATATTTAATCGTTTTTCTAACATATACCTGCGGATAATATATTGAGAACGGATTTTGAGAGTCGAGGATTGTGATATTTTTTTATATTTATTATATAAGTCTATTTGCTTTTAGATGAACCAGGGGCGTTAATTATTTGTATAAGTAATATGTTGATTTTAACAAGAATTTTAAAAACAAGATATGGCGAGGTATCCTAGATTGGAGGCGTAAATATTTATTTTTATTTTTAAGGGAATATTACCCCAAGATATTTCGCTTCGTTTTCCTATGGCATGGGTATATTATTAATTTAAAAATTATTATTATGTTATTAATTATTAAAAACTTGAATGATTTTTGCGAGATTTTTCGGGATTTATTTTAATGGATCATTTTTCTGTCGAGACTAAAAGGGTATTTAAATTATCCTCTTGGGTTTTGGATATAAAAGTAGAACTTGATGTATTTTTGATAAGTGAAAATAAGTGAAGAAATTCCATTTTCTCAGAAATGTAGAGTATTTATTCAGAAATCAACCAATGCGGAAAATCGTGTGATTTTACTCTCATTCACCATATGAGTAAGTTTCTGGCAAAAGTCCCTCGGATATCTATTTAGAGATCTCGAAATAAAACGCGAGCAAAAATAAAACAATAATAAAAAATGAGAGCGTGCAAGAGAACAACTCGGTAGCCCAGTTTTCAGCGGGGGTTGAGATGCTCAACAGGTCGTTGGCAAACCGGCGCAAACCGGTTTCATGAAATCGCATCAGGTAATTCAATGTGGGAACTAATCGATTGGGAATGAATCATGCTGAAATACTTGAATCGCCGAAGAGACCGAGTGTCATAATGAGTCGCGTATAAAAAGACGGGAGGACCGTTTCGGTGACTAAGAACAAAGTTTGTGATCTGCTGGGAATTGTGCTGAGATATTTATTGTGGTGTTGCGTTATATTTGTTCTGGCCAGTCGAGTGGTGGGGATCGACTGCCACTTCTTATTATGGCTCGCTGAAGCTCTGGCCACTTCCTGGAGGACCAACCAAATAATAAAAAAATATAAAAAATAATAAAAAAAAATAATAATGCACATAAATAATTACAATTAAATATATTTTATTAAAAAATAATTTAATTTATTATATTTCTTATTTTATGCGATTGTTTGTTTGACAATATTATTCGCGATACATTGTTACAAGTGACTCAATTGAGACGCCGCTAAGTGAGTGGTACGTGTTGGATCTATTTTTACGAAATAAGAAATTTACGAGAGAATCAGATCTAGGTGACCGGCCTTGAAATAGTTCCACGTTTCATTTTGTTTCAAAGATCACGATATAACCTTACAATCGCAGAATATGCCAACACATGTATCGACGTACATATCGATACCGGAGCTAAAATATCGCGTCTTACATATTTTTAAACGAAATCGTAGCGTTTATAAAAAATGCGCAAAGTATCCCCGGCTCACTGGCGCATGCGCGCCGATGGCGCTGTTAAGACCCGCTGCGAAATGATTTTCCGCCATCTTTAATAGAATCTATTAGCATTTACGTGACATTAAATGAATTCGGATATTATTTAAATTGCATACGTATATAAGGTGGATACGTGGCGCGTTTAAAATAGATTGCGCGTACCACAATCCTGGATACCATTCCCTTTTTTTCACAGACCGTGTGACACAATTTATGGCAAGACAGATTTTACCGAATTACACTCGAGTTTTGAGACACTGCTGTGTCTGTGCGACTCTATTTTATTTATTTTTCTTGGGCGACGATGAAAGGCGCCGAAAAAACGATTCGATTCGGCTTTGCAACCGAAAATACTGTAATAATTGGGTTCGAATTAATTTATCTGGGATTCACGTTGGATTTGGGATTGGATTCCGGCTTCCAGGAGCGGCTTGGTCTGGTCTGGTGTATGCAGAGAGCTACAGTAGAGGAGCCGGGCCAGGCCGCCGATTGTTCCCCGGAATAGAGAGACACAAATAGATCGTTACTGTGTTGCGCTTTACTCGCTAGAATATTTCAGGGTGACCAAGCGGCTATGATTACCGATCATATAATATCAAAAACATACGCAAAAATCTAAATAAACAACGATTCAAGACTAACAATTGAAAAATAATAGCGTACGATCAATTTCATGAGATGTATGGAATGTGTGGCGCCATTGTTCCGTCTTGTGCCAGCATAACAGTGTTTAAAAAAAGGTAGATATGCCAGAAAAATGATCCGCATCTATAAATATTGTATTGTTCTATAGATACGCGAGCGCTGGTCCACCCAGTAGTGGCTCGGCTGTGAACTTTCGGAAGGTTGTTCCACTTTCTCGCTTCAAATTTAATTTGACTGCTGTTAGATGCAAGAATTATTTCGGTGTTAGCTTATTTCTGTCATTCAAACTCGCGGCTCGCATTGTCGCTTGTCAACGGGGGTATTATAACGATATCCAAAAATGCAACGACACATTGAATCAATAAAATGGTCGCGGGTTGTGTACTAAAATGGCGACTGAAGACGTCTCGCCGTTGAGCGCCGTGCCAAATCATATCTTCTTCGTCATTAATTAAACACAATCATATCTCGCGTCCACTATGTCAACTGTGCATTACATACTACGGATTAATTAAATACTTCATTGATACATCAATGCATTTTTTTGATGGATATCCTAATAAATAATAATGGCAATCTGTTTTTATTTTAATTATCATTCATGCTCTGGTTATTCTTGCGCGTTCTTCTATCGCGTCGGAGCTTTTTATGATATTTTTAAAGTTAACTGGGCTGATATCCTCTGTGGGACGTAGACGTATTGTATTGGCCGATGCTCGCGATTTTCTGGCATTGAAGTGGAGATGTTAATTTTCGTGGTTAACTGGCAAATAAAATCATTAACATTTGTGTTTCGTTTATATATTTGACATACATATTGTGTTAAAAATATAAAAAGCTTTATTTTAAAGTAATAATTTAATTTAAAAAAATTACGATGCGTAAGAAATAAACTAAATAAATTTAAAATATTCAAGATGTTCTGCAGAAGGCGATCCCCGACTGATGTCTTCAATTTTATGGTTTTTTTACACCCCCAGAGGCTTCAGCTCCTTATAAAGAAGCTGAAGTGCGGTGTTTTCTTAGATGGAAGACAACAATACTAGCATATCTTTAAAGAAAGAATTTTTAGGGAGCTCTCAATTAACAAATACTAACATTTTTTTTTTGATTCTGTTGAATTATTAATCAATTTTATATGACTTTACTATTTGTACACAATCAGATTACAACCCTTTTGAATACATCTTCAAAACCATATATTTAATATTTATTCTATTCCCAGGACTAATTTATTAGATATAGATACCATAATGAATAATATCAAAAGAGAATATCGAAAGGTGTCAAAAATTCTTTACAGCTCTTCAATCTGGGGTTCCACTTCTTCACATCTTTCCTAATTCTTGCCATACCATTTTATTAACTTTTAACCCTTTTAAAATTTAAAAATCTATCACAAAACATCCTGACTACACATTAAAATATCATTCTTAACTACCTTCAAGTAACACAGACCCCTATATTACATTCTATCTGATTTTTTAAATGCACTCCGACCCTTTCAATCGCACCACATTCTATATACCTAAATCTCCATAAATAACAATACGAGTTGATTGTTGTCGTGTATCGGTATCGGACGTGGTCGCCATCGCGATTGGGTTCAATCATGATCCCGTAGATTCTACGAAGCTGTGAGGAGCCCAGGCCGCTTTCCATGCTGATTCGGTGACGGATGTGCAACCGGAGGTGACCGTAGCATCCGATCAGATGGTAAAACAAAAAACGAATCGGCCCTACCAACGTCCGATTATTATTGTTACAATCCGTGCGTTGACTACTCAGCTCTCGGGCTTACAGCTGGCGATCTGACCCGTATTGAAGAGCCTAGATAACCTCGTGGACAACCTTGTCAACCGTGGCCTCAGGATTAAGTTGAACGCGTCTCCGTTGGTCCTCGGAAAGTAGATATAAGAAGCGCAGAACCGGCGGAGATCACATAGTGTCCTCCAGGTGGCAAAGATTCGCTTCGGGTTAGAAGGCCATTTAAATAATAATAAATAAAAAAAGAAATAATATATAAAATATGAGACTAAGTTCTGTTCACTCAAGCTCGATTTTTTGCCACAATACGAGTTTATAAGGTTAAAATTTTCAATTTATTTGTATTTAAAAAAAAATGATTAATTTGTTTATTCCGCCATTTTGTATTCGAATTTAAATCAAATTCAATATGGTGGCGTAATGTTATTGAATTAAATGAGGAGAAAAATAAACTAGCCACTCTTCTATTATCTGCCCTTCGTTATTTTTTTAAATCCAGATATAAATTATCCTCTGAAACAGAGATTCTAGAGATTTCAGACATGCAATTATTGAATAAATTTAGCTTTGAATGTAGAAACCAGTGACTTTAACAATGATCTTTAACAATTAAATTCGATATATATGGAAATGCTTGTCTATTAAGATGTGATATGACATACAGATACTTCTAAATTCCATCATTTAGGTCCAGTGGAGCGCCGACAGTGTTCGGCGTCTGTGTGCAGAACTTCAATTGGAACCCATATACAATAAAAAATAACATTTTATGAAAAAGAATTATGAAATTTTGTCGTTTTTGTTGAAGAAAGGCAATTCTCGGCGCCTGTGTGCGCCGCACAATCTGATCATATGGACGGCGCGCCCCTGTTTAGGTCATAATTCAATGAAGACGCTGTTCGTCCTGGCTGAATAATCTTTGTTAGAAAATGATTATTCAAAATTAACATTGAGCATTAATCAAAATATAATAATATAGATTTTATATATTGATAAATCCTGTAAATATATTTAAACACTTGAGCGATCATATTTTAGATGTGCGCATTACCCGCTTCCACAACATCCATGCATCATCAGCACCTAATAACTTTCGAAGCGGAAGTCACAACATTTTATTTACAATGTCAACCCGTCGACGGCGGTGCCGCGGCTCGACCAAGGATTTATCTAATTTTAATAGAGCACGTTTCAGAGATTATCCTGTTTGATGTCAGGTGGGTTTGATGACTCTAGATAAATCAGCGTCGCCGCTATGATTGATGGCCGCGGCCAGAAACTTGGCATGGTGCTGGTGGCGGCTCTCGCCGTATACCTGCATCCAGATTAATTGACAATATCATCGGCGACGCTAGTACGCATTTATATCCCCGATCTGATGGATGAACAACATCACAATCAACATGGAAAAATACTCAGAGTAATAAGCGTTATTTATTAGGCGTAAGATGTGATACATTTCAATTGCACGCCGCCTTCTGGCGTCGGCGGATCTGATATATCAAGAAATATGATCTAATGACACATGACATATCATGCAATGATTACACAGATAAAGAAGGGATGTTTACAATCTCTTCTTAGACGATCTACTGATCATTCCATATCGTTCCATTTATGTCTCTATCCTTAGCCAGTTAAAACAATTTTGAACCTTCTAAACTGGTTCGATTTAGAATGTTTTGGAGTCATGACAAGGTTCTTTCGTGGGCAACCACTATTTTATATTGTCGCTAACACTCCTTGAAGATCCGTCTTCGAACTCTGTAGTGCTACGTGCGTTATGTTCTTGTATATAGACATTGGTAACAGCAAGCAATACCCAGCTGGGAGCGTTTGAAACGTGGTGCTACCACCGTACTTCAACTTTTTAAAAGGGAAGCCTCTGAACACCACAACAATAGTAAAATTGAGTACTTTGGACACATCATTCGCATTTTTCTACATGATGGTCTGCAGAATGTAAAGTATAGCCTTCTGCAGATTGTCGTAGAGGGAAAAGTGGAAAGTAAACGGTGGTTAGAACAATAAAGGTGTCAAAATTTTTCCTTGATATTTAATGCAGTGATATTTCAGTACATTACTATTAAATAAATCTAGTTGTTATGCTAGTTGTAGGCTATACCTATTATTAACGCCCCTCCGTCAGTACACACACTGATAAGCAGGGGCGCGCTGTCCATATGGCCAGATTGTGTGGCACACACAGGCGCCGGAATGTTATGTGTGCCAAATTGTCATTCTTTTTAATACAATGTTTTTTTTGTTCATTGGAATTCAGATTGGAATGTTGAAATGATTGGTTCGGTTGTAGAAGGTTTAATAATATTGTGAAAGAAAAATAATTTTGAACATTTTAATTCATTTGTTCTGAATCAAAATTCAAATATTATATTAGGAAACAAAAACTTTATTTATTTTTAAAACTTTCTGCTCTTTAAAATTATAATCATTTTGCTTTTCATGGAACTTTTCCCTTGAAATTTTCCACTTTTCCAATATCTTTATTTATTGATCATAATTAATTTTGTATGAATAAATAAAGAAATTAAAAATCTTTTAATGTTTTTTTTTCATCTTCATAATAAGGAAAAAAATCACAGGAGGCCGTGTCTGGCGAATACAGAGACTGAGGTATCATAACATCGTTTTTTTTTACCAAAAATCGTTCCAAAAATAAAGCGATATTGTAATGTATAACACTGTTTAAAGATATCTTATTTTAATTCACATATATTTAAATAATTTAATTCACATGATGCATGAAACAAGGTCATTCTACCCGTAAAACATATGTATATGTGTTGATCTGCTTTAATGTCTACAGAAATATTATATAAAGTACATATTCTAGCGTAGAATTTTAATAATAAATTAAGATTTATATTTAAAAAAGAGTACTGTTAACTTCACTGAGACAATAAATCACACTGAAGGTATTTACATGAATAGTATTTTAAAGACATTGAAGACTGAAACATAAATGGGTCAAGTTTGAGAGGTGCTATATTAAGACTTTAGAATTGGAATAAGTCGATGAAACAAACAAAAAATTAAATCAGTTATTATTATCGGTATACAATCTACATTGTATCAGACAGTATAGTCTTAACGATGCCATCATGTGATTAATTGGAAGCGAATGACCTGATGATGCATGGCGTTGCTTCTGATTTATAATACAATCTATTTTGATCATACGAAGAATATGTATCATTTTTTTAATCAAAATCTAGAGATTATGAAACGCTTTTTGATGCGCATTCTATTTCAGCCGTGACAATAATAAAATATTATATAATTAAAGAATTGTAAAGGTGGGCAGGTGACGAAACGTATATAGGACAATGTGGTCGTTTAATAGAAATTAGATCGCTCCACTTCGCTACCTGAGTTATGTAAAATCAGATGTCGGATTAAATAAATCTAAAATATGAAATTAAAATACATATAAAAAAAAACTTCAATCAATCACGTGTTTCAGAATCTGTTATTTTTCAGGTATGCACACCTACCTGCGCCGAATGCTCTGATGGCAAATTGGCATCATCAGTATCCGAGTTCAAATTAAATTATTAGCGTTGTGCCATATACCGGTTGAAAAAAATGTCTTGTATGAGTAGTAAATGCGAATGAGTAATCCAGCTCGAGTTCCTAAATATATCAGTGGGCCAGGTGACGCACTCGACCTGACCAACTCACACCTACCGGGGCTTTTTGTCATGTTTTCACTATCTCTTTCGCCAGATGATATGTTTGCTGCTGAAATAAACAGAAATATTTTAGTTGAAAATTCTTTGATGAACCCAAATATATGATTGACTTACATACTGTAGTTTTAAGATAGAGAAGCGAATAAACCGTTGAAACATTGCATTTGAAACAATACGATTTTCCTGCTTCATTTACAGTGTTGTATATAATATGTATTTGGGTTAAAAAACAAATGATTCATTTGTCTAGTCCGCCATTTTGTATTTGAAATTAAATCATATTCAATATGGCGGAATAATTGAGGTTATGTTGATTTCTTAAAAAGGGAAAAATAAACTAGCCCCTTTCCTGTTATCTGAAGCCATTTATTTATTATTTTTAAATCTAGAAGTAAACTAAAATATAGATTTTTGACATTTTTGTTAAGTAATTATTGAAAAAATTTAGCTAATTATGGCTTAAAATACAGCATTCTTCTTCATTGTCGTTTTTTTTGTCGTGTAGCGGATTCACATATTCGATCAATGCTCTGACTGCGTACATCAGTGCCGAGATCGACCAAGTTATAGCAACGTTCAATTTTGAAATAATAAAATTTGGTATTTTCTGGTTCCTTCGTTTGTAAGCGAGCTAAACTTTTGAAGAAACGCCCGCAATCATCCACATTTAGCAAGCTGTGGGTTTCTTGATAGTCCTCCGAGCATCTATGCCTAAGCTTGACAGCAGAGGAGCGCCGTCTATATGGTCAGAATATGTGTGTCCATATGAGATCCCTTTGTGCGCCTGTGTGCAGCGCACACGACAGACATCAATTGTGGAAAAATGTTAAATATAAATTTATTAAATTTTATTAAAATAAAAAATCTATATATGGTATAAGGGCCCAAATACAATCTGCACACAGACTCGACCGGACTCTATCAGCGCGCCACTGCTTAACAAAGCCCTAGGCCAGTGAAAAAGTCGATTGAGGTACTTGAAGAAAGTTTCTGGTATCTTTCTGGTAATTCTTGGTTAAGAACTTTCAATGAACCCATTTCAATAGAAGTAGAGCTTCGTTTTATAATTTCTTTGCCACTGTATTCTAGCTGGCAGTATTTCTTTATTTTGTACGAATTTGACGGCCTTACTTTCAATTAAAGACAAAGTGAATAAATTATTTAATATAAAAATAAACAAATGAATAAACATTTTTTTTAAATACGTCCAGTAAAGTGCTCAAATTCCTGTTCGAAGAAAATAATTTATTGCCGTTTTCTTATACAGGGATTTATTTTTTTGCGCATACGTCATAGAATATCAAATCACAAAAATATGTATTTATTAAAAAATGTACAGTAAATAAAGTTTTTGGTAACAATTTTTTCAAATTTTTGATTAAGTATTAAATTTTTACTCGCTGTGCGGCTCTTTCCTTTTGTGAAGTTTTCTCGTTACGTAAATTTTAGAGATTTTTTTTGATTGGCATTATAGAATAACCCAGAAAAAAATAACATATATAACAATAAAGGAAAGAAAAGAATTATTAAATCATATAAAATATGCGATATTTGACAACAAATATATTTAGATCGGCCAAGTGGTTGAGCAGAGTAATAGCTCTGGTAAAGTCTGGTCTGGAGAGTTCCTGAGAGTACCTGTCTTCGCATTTGGCGGACGAAAAAGCACACGCAAACGAACTCGATGGTAGTAAGGTGGCGCCCATAGGGGCAACTGCACAGTACAAGGGGGTTATGTACTGCTTCAACCAACAGCTTGAACTTGTGCTTTGCCAGCTAAATCGACATTCTTTTCTCGAGGGTTACATACCCCATGCATGCATTGGGGTATAAACTTGGGTAGAATCCAAACTCCCTCGTGTAGAGATATCTAAGAAATTTCTTCTGTATCTTCTCTAATCTAAGGGAATTCACGGCGTCATAAGGCGTAATGGAACCTGATTCAAGCAAGCTCCGAACCAATGCAGCGTATAGCACTCGTATGACTAAGGTGCTACGTATGTGATGAGAATTTCTCAAGACGAAGCCCAACATTCTTGACGATCTCATACACACGTCCGATAGATGTTAAACTAAATTTTAATTTAGAATCAAACAAAATACCCAGATCTTCAACAGACGATTGCTTAGGAAGAGTTCGTTCCCAAGCCTGTAATTAAAGATGATGGGCTCCTTAGATCTGGAAAATGTCATTGTTTGACATTTTCCAATACTTAACTGAAGACGATTTAATATTGACCAATCGCGCAAAGAATCGATGTCCAGCTGCAACAATGGGCATCTTCCACTGAAGTATTTTTAAATCGTCTAGGAAAAGTGAAAATTTACATCGAAAGACCCGATGAATAAAATTTGACCCCTGCGGAATACCGGAAGGTGTATTGTAAGCATAATACGTTCGGGAGTCGTATGTCATAAATTGTTTCCTCTCAGTAACTCGAGAAGAAACGTACGAGATTATCCGATAACCGAAAACTATCTAGTTTCAAAATGAGTCTGCATGAACGACTTTATCAAGTCGTTATAGATAACGTCGACTTGGACACCTTTATCCAGTGACATCCAGTCACAAAATTTGAAAAACCAAGAAGGCCCATGACTGTTGAGCGTCACACAACTTGGCAGGCAATAAACGCATTTCCTTACTTGCTAAAGAAAAATTGTCAGTAATTATTGAGTCTTTTGTTGATATTATCATAAAAGCGATTGCTAAATTTTATTTCTCTATTATTATTGTTATTGTTTATGGTTAAAGAGTATCAAGATACGTTAAGAATAAATGTGCCAAAATAAAAATAAAAAATTGTAAGATGATTTAATTTAAACTATTCTAAAAACGAATTATTATAAATTCGACTTTGGACAATAAATAATTTTGGAAAAAGTCGACAAAAATAATAGCACAGTCGAGTACACTGAGCGCATCGGCCAGCGTCTAGGCTAGATGGAACGTCTTGTTTTTCCCAATAACCGACCGGTCTATTTATACGCGTCCAAAATAGACCGACGTCGAATTTTTGCTTTATGAATGGCAAACGGTGACGTCACGCAACGCCACCGGCCAAATCGGCGCACGCGCATCCACCCCGCACGGCGTCGATTACCCGGAAAATGGGAAAATCGCCGATGAAATCGGACCGTCCGAATAATCCCGATCGATTTTTGCAATATATTTTAATAATAATCGATACGAGAGCGTAGCCAAAACGATAATGATCTCGGATAATGGATTGTGCACTGGACGTGTGTGTTGATGAAGAAGCCGTGACAGTAATTGGCCAACACAATTACAAAATTGAAAGATAATATATTTTGCGGTTGCTGCAAGTTGGTCAAGATTAAATTTTGGCAGAAAGGCTAGCCTTGTTTAGATTTTCGCACTCTAGATTTATGAAAAAAATGGCAATATTCATCAACACCAGTGACAGATAAATTTAGAAACGCTTCTTGTAAATATTTTCATTATGTATTATGTTAATTATTATGCAATACAATGATATAACATTTTAAGAACGAACTAACGAAAGATCTAAGACTCGTGGATAAGGGGCGATATAATCTCTTAGTTTAACTCCTCGATATATCTTCATGTTCATGATTAAGCATTGATCAATAAAAGCAGAAGACATCTCTGATAGATTCAGATGACAGTTTTGAGGTTATAAATCTTCGATATTCGATCGACATAATGCCAAACAATAAATTTATAAAGAGAAGCTTTCTGTCGGTATTTTCGCAACGCTTTTCCGACGCACGATCACAATCGCAACGCTCAGGAATGCCTGAATGAATTTTCGCGAATGACTGGTCGCAAGAAACGTCTGAATTTCTCTAATTAACATCCGGACGATGCCCACCTCGGCACTAATGAGTCAATTGCACCGGTGCGATTGAATCGTCCGAAAGGTAACCGTCCAGTTTATTTAGGTTCATCACCGACGGACACGCGCCTTGCCAAGACGGCAACCAACTCGGATAATTACAAATGGGATTCGATACCAGAATACCTATAACTTGGTTGCCAGGCTGCTTAGCGTCGCGACGCTCGTCTTAGAAGCGTCGTTAGTCGAAAACTCTGCATGCCATTGTGATCTCTAGCGTCGATTGACGCATGCGCTCGATTAGCGCGATTCTGCAGAACGATCATGGGCTATTTCGACGTCAAAGAGTTGCTGAATTCTTCAGCGATGTTTTGGCAGAGATCATGCAATCGTTATATCGAACAATAGCAACGTACGATTAAAATAAACAGGAGAAGCGAACGATAAGGTGAATACTTTTCGACAGCTTTTTATATTTAATTTATACAAAATACGAAAAGCTTTCTGACAATATTAATTACGTGAAACATTTCACGAGACGCTACCATTTACAATATTTTTTTCAGTCAAAATAAAACACCGCAACTGAATTTCTTATTCATTTCGATTTTTTTGGATATCAATAATAAAAAATATTCATTTTTAATACACGTTTATTTAAATATGTAAATAAAAAAAAAATGAGAATAACACAAGAGAGAAGACATGAGTCAGCGTCTAAATAAATTCGATTCAATTAAATTATATAATTAGTACATATCAGAAGTAGACATTCGAGAGATGATCGGGAGTGGGAGGAAGGACACATTGTTGAAAAATTTTCCATATTATTATCCTAAATATACATATATTATTTTATTACATATTTTTATACTTTGTCAAGTATATAAAATTTATTGAAAATTGTTCATAAATTCAATTTAAAATGTGCAAATATATATATATTTTTTTTCATTTTGCTAAAATGTTAGGAATAATTTATATTTAGGCTACCAAGTTTTAATTTAGAATCGAAAATAGAATTGCGATTAGATAGAGAGAGCGACGAGCACATTTGTGAGCTTAATATAACACCTAGGCGTTCAGGGCTAGGGATACTCAATTGATTCCTTCCTAGAACATTGCCAAATAAATTTATTTATAATTTACGTCACATTACGTATAATAATTATTACCGTTATGTAATATTTTTAATTATTTATATAATTTTAATATTAATTGTTAAAAAAAAATCGTGAAGTCATATACAGTCAACCCTGCTATAGCGCTACCTGTTATAGAGCGGCGTGTACGAGCGCTTTGGTGTTTTCCGCAAAACGCTAAATTTTCAAGGTCAAATTACATTTTACAATAAAGGTCAATGCGCTTTGGTTGACAACAATATATAACATGCACTCATGATCAAACTAAAAATATTATAGAACAAGGTCATTTAAAATATGTAAATGGAAAAATGAAAAAACCTAAGCCCTAAATTTTATATCTGTGCCTAGTCTTCTATAGGGTGAGTTTTTATATCGTGGTCCCTATCTCGGCCCTATAGAAGGGTTGAGTATATAAAAGGTAATTC
Organism: Philopotamus ludificatus; assembly: GCA_022495035.1. NCBI lineage: Eukaryota > Metazoa > Arthropoda > Insecta > Trichoptera > Philopotamidae > Philopotamus > Philopotamus ludificatus. Next base: position 101,636 of record JAGXCT010037044.1, read on the forward strand.
AGATTTGCGAAAAAAATATATTTTAACTGTATAAGTTTAATTTTGCGAAATAAAAAAGGTTGAAATACACTGACATCCGCCGAAAGGTATAAAAAGGGATTGTTCATCCCAAAGGATTAATTTTTAGGTATAGAAAAAAGCTTGTATCCTAATTGACATATATTGTATGGTGTGGATTAAGCTGATTTATTACAGTCCACCTATTATAACAAAACGCTTATCCCAAGAGTCAACCTTGTAACGTAGATGTTCATATTACTTATTATGACAAAAATATTTGTCAAAACCGAAAATAAAATTATGATTCGGTATCTCAAAGTCATTATTTATGTAAGCATTAGTCAGTGTAATCTGCAAAATATACCATAATCACTGGTACCGTATGGAATCGTAGGGCATTGAACGACGCAAATCCGCGGTCCCGTACGGGACCACTGGGCGTTTAAAGGTTAATAATATATATATTTTTTATACTAGGATTATTTTGTTAATAAAGAGTTAATTTGAGTTCATCATTCAGTACGGCCCGCACAACACTTTTAAATTTGTAGCTGGCCCGTTGGAGAAAAAGGTTGCTCACCCCTGATCTATGAGGTTTGATCTGATATCCGATTCAATAAAATACATTATTTTTGTAAAACTAAATAAAATAAAACTGGCTTGAAATTGATTGCTAAAATCTAAAATCTTTTGGGCCAATACGTCTGGCCCACGGATCATAAAAAAATATATGATACTTAAAATTAAATACAAAGTTTGTTGAAGTATACGATATTGAAATTGAAGATACCAATTATTAACTTGTGGAGGAAAGTAAGACCTAAATAAATATTTCCGACAAAATTGGATATTTCTAAAAAATCAATAATATTGTTTTTTATTACGGCTTCATGAAGATTACAGTAGTTACAGACAGTTATTGACTTGAAGAAATGGTCCCCAACCTCCGTCAGTCACTTAAACTGACATAGTATACCGAACATATGATTTTCTTTAATAAGGTGTTTTTGCACAAAATCCAAAATAAAAAATAAAAAAAATTAATAAAAAATGAGATGAATAACAAAATTAGAAGAGTAGATAATCAAAAATATTTTCAGGTGTTTTTTAGGTTGAAAAGAACTAAAAAAATCTATTTTAGGACTAAATAATTGCAGGTTTAGGCAAATTTCTTGTCGAGTGATATATTTTATTCCATCATAAAAATTTATATCATAAAAAATATACATAAAAATTGTATGCATTGTATTATCACATGCCATGTCAGTCACCGGTGACTGACATCATATATTCGGTTCTATCTGAGATTTAAAAGTAAAATAAACCATAATTTATCCGTATATATAAATAAATAAGAAATAATTAAATTTACGGTAAAACCCTGTGTTTCCTTGCCCTAAATTTACGTTTTTCCGCTATTTGCGTTCAATTTTTACTATCCCGTTTTATTTTGGTACCCCGAATTTACGTTTTCCCTCTAATTACATTTTTTTATCAGTCCCGTAAAAACGAGGTTTCACTGTATATAATGGACCATTAGGACTTGTTTTTAAATTGTACCTGACATGATACATGTTTAAACAACACCGCTCTTCACCGGACATAACCTCCTGCAACTTCTTTCTTTTCACAAGATTATAGGAAAAACATAGGAAAACAAAAATTGGAAAATTTAACGTTTTGCCGACATTGTGTAGATAAAGGCGGAGTCGCAAAATTAATTAAATGTCAATATGTATGAAATAACGATTTGTACGAAAGGTGGATACCGTCTGCGTCAATATAATTAATCAAAAATAACCGAATGGAATTCAGTCATAAATTTAAGAGTTACTGTATGAAAATATAATTTATTACATATATCCTTTCCTATTTTTTTTTTAGGATTGTTAACGCAGCATCCTGCGTTTGATTGATAGAACAGTTGTAAAAATCCAACGAAATATTACTAGCAATTAAATCCACTACACGATTTTGCGGTTTTAGTGTATTTTGGGATAAGACACTATATACGCTATTACGTATAAATGAAATGGCTCACATCTAAAGAATGTAATCTTCTTCAGATTTATTGCGCAGCGCTCGTAAAGTTTGCTTAATATTGGAACTAATTTACGCAAGTAATAACTATTATTCATCTCTTTTCTCAATCATATAAAGATCGTTAATGACGCAAGCAAGTATGTATATATACATCGATGGTTAACTAAAATTTAGATAAAATTGATTATCATATCTTCCGGTGAGATTCACTGAAAAAAATCTAGCGATCTAAATTGAACTCTGCGACTATCTATTTCATCAATCCCATAAATGTGTATATATACATTTGTCGATAAGATGAGATTTATTCGGAATTTAGAGCACATCCACTCGTCTGGCAGACGATGAAATTTTCGTTTTCACCAGCACACCTCCCTGCGAATATCAAGGCGCTCCGGTAAATTGCAGTGGTTACCTGGCAGCCACTTTGATGTCGCTGTCACCGATGATATCTCTCTGATGTAACCCACGTACCTGCCGATCTGGCACCACCTGCCCAAAGTCAAGTTCCGTCTGGTGCTATATAAATATTTTAATAAGTCGCCACGACCTAACCACGTCACCATCGAAAGTAAACACTGGGTTCAGCGCAACTCTCTTCCGCTGGAAGCGGCAGACGGCTCCTGTCTGTCACCTCAAAATAGCCCCCAACACACCAACCACTTCTTCGGAAGAATCGAAGCATTTGTAGCTAATTGGCCAATTAGATGGAAGGATTGATATGTGACGTATTGAGATTGGTCATCATTCAACGTGCTCGCCATGTCAAAACGGAGACCTCGACGAAATGCTGAGAGTCGAATTGATTCGTTCAATTTTAATCGAGTCAGAAATAGTTTTATATAAAAAACCGTTAATGTTTAACGGCCGATAAAACACCAAATGTTTGTCACGACAACATTAAACATACAAACATAGATTTACTTTTACATTATTAATCGTATATATTAATATTTACCTTATAAATATACGTGGAACGTATCAGCTGTCAAAATAAAACAAATGAATATCAGTCGCCATTTTGTTTTTCGGCCGAACATCAGGTAAATCAAAATCGATTGTAATGATTCAGACCGTTTTAAACATTCGTGTATGTAAATGAAATATCGTCGTTTTATATTATATTTGTTAAAATATGTTATAATACAGGATTATCAAAGATTTAAATGCAACAGCTGTCAATTGAAACAAATGAATTAAAAATCGCCATTTTGTTTGCTTCGTGTACATTCGCCTACACGAATATTTCCGAAGATTCGCGTAAATCAGAATCTATTTGAATTAAAAAGATGAATGGTTTCATTGAAGAATTATTTATAAACATAAATATATTATAAATCATTTCAGATTTTTTATTAATTTATTTACAAAACCGCGTACATACCATTATTTTTTTGTATACGTTTTAAATAATACCGTGGAATAAAATATAGGATGGATTCACATATAAAAATGGTAACTTAATTCACTTAGCTGATTCTTAAACTCAAATGAATGGAATTCATTTTTATTGCATAACTCGTTCGACATTGTTAGCAATTGTTAGAAAATTATTGACGCCCTTCTAGAATCTAACACGCGGGATTATTTACATTCTAGTATTTATTTTTCGTTAGTTGTCAATTTTGTATTCAATTCATTCAAGCGATTAACCCCATATGTCGGTGCTATAGGAGGGTTCACCGTATATCCTGATCTTCAATCTTCAATGGCTACATCGGAAATATTGTTCTAGATGGAAAGAATACAACTTTTTCCAATGGGGTAATAAAAATCTGGATAACTAGGTGCATTGTCTTTGAGATTAAACGACCTTAACTGTGAACCCTTATGTTCTAGAACAAAAAGGTTATTAAATCAGTCAGTAAATAAATATTGGCATTTTTTTTATTAATACGTATTTATAAATATTATATATTTTCTTGTATATATTATATGTTTTCAAATTCGTGCAAAGAGTCATTATTTTTTTTGTAAATATTTTAAATTGTCATTTGTGAATTAAATATTATATCAATGTTTACAAAAATCTAAAAAGCAGGATATATTATAATAATACTTTAACTGTATACTAAGACAGGATAAATATGATATTTTTAGAAGCAAACTGAAAGGAGAAAGAAAATTCTCGGCATATTTGCAAACGGAAAGCATATACCAGTCAGAGTAACATATGGTGAGCATTAAGTAAAAGCGTAATATTTACAAATATGATTATTTTGAACGCATTACTGACTGATCAAAAAAAAGTTTTTTTTATATTTATTTATAAGTCAATATGAATTCCGTCTCCTTCAAATAGGTTATCATGCACTTGTGATATCGCGTTATCCAATCTTTGAAGCACTTCTGGAACGCAAAGATTAATATGACGTTTATCCTACATCTATTCAGTCTTTATCTGCTAGATGTTGAGAAATGTTGTTCTATTAAAGTTTTTCCAGGACTTGAAGGAAATTGCATGAAGTCTATTTACTGAATACGGAAGCTAAGGGGTCATAATAATGATGTTTTTAGCAAAAACTTTATCCACATTTTTTTTTCATGTCAGAGGGTTTATGGTTCTCCAAGATCCTTGCTTTGTGGTGGCTATCACTTGGAAAGGGCAAGGTCCAGTGAATGAACCCTGCCCTTTTCCATGCGAATTTTGTTATTTCTAGGAAAAAATAATTTTGTGACATGGTCTGTCATCCTTTTTGTTGTCCAGTTCTTCTGCAACAGAAACGTTTCGCATGCACCAAACATTTCGAAGGCGTCAGTTTTTTTTTCTTTTTGCCTTCGTGTTATTTTTGTCTTTAGGACATGCCTATGTTTTTCAAAATTGTCGATATCTCTCACAGGCAATTCTCTTTCTTATTTTTAGCTCACAATTTCCGTTACTCATAAGCTGATATTCAAGATAGATAAAATACTAAACCCTGTCCAGATTCGGAAGATTAGCAGATCTGACTCATCATGGTCAGCTTATGCAGTGTCGCGCCGACGGTATCCGGCTCCTATAATAAAAAAAAAAATATGAAAAAGTATTCGAAAATTTTAGTTTTTGAATTTTTTGTGATTTTAAGAAAATTAAATGAGTAAATATTTAATATTTCCCTTCTTGGCGCCTCTCAGCGCACTTATTCTTACGTCGCCTGTGTGCGCCGCACAATCTGGCCATACGAACGACGCGCCCCTGAGCTCATGTTTCCATTTTATCCGACCCCATCGTCCGTCTTCTCCGTGAGCAACATGACCGACATGCGATTCTTGTAGCAATGTCGGTTAATTTAGTTTTTTTGCATATCATTTTGCTGCGGATTCAATCACGCAGAGATACTCTAGAGCAGGAATGAGCCCGCCACACTTTCTCGTAGGGCCCTTTAATATTTTTTACATTTTGACTTTTAAAAAAACCTAGTGACCTGCAGCCTCATTGTACCCTAGGCCTAATTATAATCTTTTCCACGCATATCTTTCACCGTTTTTTTAATAATACAGTGAAATCCCATTTTTACGTTTTCGGAGAGACTAATAAAAAAAACGTAATTAGAGGGAAAACAAAGATGCAGGGTTAGAATATGGGCATTAAAATAAAACAGGATTGTAAAAAATTAACGCAAATAGCGCGAAAACGTGAATTCCGGCGACGGAAAAACGGGGTAAGATTCTCAAAAGCGTTGTAAAAAAAGTTTGTTGATCTCTGCAGTAGTGTGTCACAACTAAATAGACACCTCATATTACAATAAAAAAGAATCTTAGATTTCGTCACCTAGTGGGATTTTTGTTATAATTTTTTTACTTCTTTCTACTGCTGGGTTTTCGGGATTTTTTTTACTTTAAACCAAACTTATTTCATTTTTGTTTTACTTCACATTCTTTGTCCTTTATTGGACACAGACGATCTACTGGTTTTTGACTTTTCTCCATAAATGTATTTATTTTCCGCGAGTTAGAATGATTCTGGATTTTCTAACCCGGTACAGTTGCAAATTTATTCATTGTTTTTCATAAAGTCAATGGGTGATTGGCATTAGATAATAGCCTAGGTCGCCAATCACGCACAAAAATAAAATAATAACATATATAACAACAAAGAAAAGAATAACAATAAAGAAAAGAAAAGAATTATAAAATGGCAACGAAACGGCGATATCAGATACATCAAATATATCTACATAAGTGGTCGAGCAGAGTAATAGGTCTGGTTACTGGAGAGTTTCTGAGAGCATCTGTCCTAGCATTCTGGCTCCTGTTAATCCATCCTCCTCAAAGCTCTGTTAATCCATCTTGACATGCTTTAAGAACGAAATAAGGTATAAGATCGGGTCCAGCTGATCGTTTCGAATTTAATTTTCCAAAAGCAAACATCATTTGAGCCTTTTCTACGGTGGTGATGATTAACTGTGATGCATCAAAATAATAGGATGACAAACTAATATCGAGGTCAGTATGAGTCCCGTGATTGTCGAATACTGACTGGAAGTAGCGAGCAAAGGAATTGGAAATTTGTTGAGAGTTTTGTAAAGTAACACCATCAAATACCATCAACTTTGTTGTTGCCGAGTTACAAATATTGCCGAGTCACGACTGCTTTTTTCTACCTAATTACTGTTTACCTTCTACTTCTACCTTCATGATGATTTTCTGATATTTATTCTATTATATTTTCACCACAAATAAACGACCAACCTTTTAAACAGTCAACAGTACAATAAGCATCCAAAATGACTACATATGTTGTTGACTAGGGTACAAATTAAAAAAATGGACAATTGAATCTTTAATTTCAATAAACATAGGGATAATGGAATTTAGGCGCATATGCAACGATACAAAATTCGGTCATATGGCTAATGACCGATCCGATTGCACTATATATGGTTTTTGGCAACCTTTGCATTGAACTCTGCATTGCTGTTCTATTATAATTCAATTGTAACATATCGTCTATTTATAATTCAGCAGCAGCTGTAGTGTCCGACAATCGTACACAGCATATCAGCATCATTATCAATCAAATTACGGATGAGCCTTGATTTTTAAACGAAACGCAACTACGCTCTTTCATCTTTCGCTTACCTGATGTTTACCTGATGGGCGTTGCCTTTGGATGGTACGTGTAACACGTGACGTGCAGCAGTTAATCATGTCATGCTATAAATATTGACCCGGCATGTTAATGAAACGATCTGATTTTTTTTTATTTAAAATATCAATCAATCCAGCGCGTATTTGATAATTATTTGTTATGCGAAACGTTAATGTTTTTAATTTATCGCCCTGTTTTCCATTAACTGCTCGAGTTGCAGCTTTCGCACAAACACAATTTTCGCGTTGATTCATAGCATCTGCCCGTTATATTTCAAATAATAATAGACATTTTCGTCAGGATATATTAAGTTGTGAATATATGCGACACTGAACAAAAATCCGCGGCTATTTTTACTGCAGTTATAATTGTGGACACAATAAGTTTCAGCTTATGGCCAAATGATGCGCGAAAGAATATATCTTAGGCGGTATTTATAATTGAATTTTTTTTCATGAATTTCAGCATCGTTCAGTGTAAACATATAGCGTTTTATCCAATAACAATGAGGTATACAGCAAAAACACCTGGTGAGCTTTCGCGATGGTGAGTCAGTCGGCCTTGCTGGGGCATTACGCTTGCAAAATCAACATAATTTAATATAATCGCTAATATTTCCGTTGTGTGTTGAAAATCGATATAAATATAGATATAAAGTCATACGTCAAATTCTTAAAAATTGTATTTTCGTTATGCTCCGTGTAAAATATTTATATAAGAAATTTCTAAATAAAATAGCATTGAAGAATCGCTAAATTTGTTTATATTATTATTAGGGGTACCAAAAGATGCATATTTTATTCACAGCATAAAAAAATAATCATATTATCTAGACACCATTTTGAATAAAAGTATAGTTTAAGAAATTCTCCCGCATTTAATGGACGTTTTTATCTCAAAGCGTGTCCATGGATCTTAAAAAAATTAATAATCAATTGATCTTTGATATCCTGAGATAGATACAGCGTCAAAAACTTATTTTATTCGAACTTGCAATATTCTTTGCTTCAAAAACAAAAATTTATGCAATGATTCTACAATGATTAATAAATTAATAAGATCATCCAGATTTAAGTAAATTTATATCGCCCGATTAAACTTGTAAACCAATCTGTGGACTTGATTATAAATTTTGATCATAGCTTTAAGTGGCCTTCTTGATCAATTCTTGAAAAATATAACAACTGGTGTGACCTTTGTTCAGCTTTGTTACTGAATTATAACATCAGATTAATTTATCTAAAATCTTTCTATCTTTAGCTTAGAAGTGGAATTAATATCATGATTAAGTTGGTAACAAATGCTTAAAGGTCTCAGAACATTTATTATCAATCACTCTAATAATATAATTGAAGATAAAATATATAGCGCCATGTAGATGCGAGTTTCTGCATTTTTTTTCTAATCGTTATTCAAGGGTGTGATACGATTAGGGATTCCTCTCATTATTGAATTTGAAGGATTGTCCTGATTTAGACGCATCTATTATTGATTTTGCTGCCTTGCAGGAGATAAATCCTTGATATATAATAATTATCTATAATATCTTTAGGATTAGACATCTTATGTGTCACAATTAAATCATATTGATACACATTTTTAAGTAAGATTTATATAAAACTAGCATAGTTTGGACAATATGACTTCAAACATTTAATTTTGATCACTCTTGTAATATATAATTAAAGATAAAAATAAAGGTTAATACCTGATTGTTGAAGAAAAATAATTTTGATACCCAAAATATTATATTAGAAGCATAACTGCTTTCAAAATGATTATAATTTTAATAAGCAGATAGATCAATAGAGCAAGAAATTAAATGTTTGCTGAATACTGAAGAGTGGAAACTTTTTCATGAAATATTTGTGCATAATTTTTCTAATAAAATCTTACTTTATGTTGAAAAAAAAATCGTCATATTCATAATCGTCGGAAATATCAAGAAGACGCAGAGAAAGTCCAAATCCGGCGAATACGGAGGCTAATTAATCAAAACGGTGTTGATTTGGGAGAATATTCTTTCCAAATTTTCTATTTCTCTCATCATATCTTTTTTACTATAATTCTTTAAAGTATTTCTCATATTTTTTCTAGAGATCGTGTTTCTGATGATCTGTTATTTATTTATGTCTTCAATAAAAAAAAGTAGTTTTTATTAATCCTTGCTAATGGATGTAGTGTAACTCAATCTTAGTCTAAATTAAAGTCAGAAATCCTATTAGATCTTACTATCAAAGATAATAAATTAAAACCACGTCAGCTTATATATTTATATATATATCCAAAATCAGCGTGGCAATGCAAATTGTTGTTATATTACATCCCCTATTTGTTACAGCAGGTTATCAAAGATTCATCTTCATTCATCATCGAGTACAATCTATAATATGGCAATTATTAGATATGTTTCTTAGTATATATTTTTTAACATTGAAGTTTAGGGATCAAAGTGCATCGATTTTCCTTAGCAACGCTCATCGTTCTATGTGAATTTTCGCGGATGTCGCTCGGAGTTCTGCGCTTGCGCCGTTCTCAATCCAAGCGGGAGATTCGAGTCCTTGGGATCTTGATCCTTCGGTTTGGGCTGATCCCTAGGGATCTGCGACAGGCATCCGGTAGAAGCAATTAGCGGCAATAGCGGCCCCGGAGGCCGGTGGTTCCCGGCTCTCGGGTGTCGCGTTCAACAAATGATCTCCGCCTAAAAAGGGAGCCCTGCGCGGGCCGCGAGCCGGGCGTCCATTGGCCGGCGCCGCCCCTTCCCCGGGACAGATCACGTTCCCGAGTATATAAAAGGACGCCATGGCGCCGCGCCGATCAGAACGGCTTTCGAACGTAAGTAGTGGACACGGCGTCCCACGTCGACTAACACAAAAATTAAAAAAAAAATCATTACGTCGCGAGTGCTACCCCCCCTGGATACCCGCCCTTCGGATTAATCAGTGTGGTTCAAAACAGTGGAGGTTCATCGCCAGGTGATTGGATTAACCCCGGTCTGGGAACAGGTGAAGAATTCCGCATGCCGCAAGTGAAGAAGCGGAATACTGTGTTGCATCACACGCCAGTGCGATCGGAGAGGACATTGCGGCGTGCGCGGGATGCACGCGCGCCATGTGCGGAAGTTCGGCTTTTCCGGATTTTCTTCGCCGTCTACGGTCAATGGTGGGGTGCGAAGCCACGGACCTGGTCCAAAAATAAGACGCCGAGCGCTCTGGAAATAAACCAGGGCGCGGCGTGCGTCCGACGCCGGATTCCTCGACGTGTGACGCAACACGCCTCGGTCCAGAACACACCGTTCGATTATTCGATTACTTTTCCGAGACTCTCCGCCGAAGACGACCTCGGCGACGGTTGCCCAATACTTTTTTTTGCGGGGGTACGGAATTCGATTGGCGTATAAGGTTTCTCGCGACTTTTGGCAACCTTCCCGCCTCCCGCCTCTGGTCGGGTTTCGGTCTCGGACGCAAATAGTTACAGCGGCACTCGCACTCAGCATCCAGACCGGACCATTGTAGTGGGATTCCGACTGTCGAGAAGGAACCATCTCAATCATTCAAAGGCAATACAAACTATTCTGATATAATACAGTGATACGAATATACGAAACAAACAGTGAAAGTGCAACAACGAGTGCATAGTGCATAATAATAAAATAAATTAATTCGCATGCATTTCGAATTTCATCTCGTTCAAATATTTTATTTATCTGCATACAATCGGCGGCGATCTGATCAGTTTTTCTTTTCAATTTAGGAAGGCTCCAGGGCTGTTTCTCGTGTCTCGATAGCCCAGCACTTTCGTCCACCCATTTAACATGCCGAAGGTTGTAAAACAGGAAGGGGACGACCCCGACCCAACCCCCTACCTGTTTGTTACGCTCGAACAGAGACGTATCGACCAGAGCAAACCCTACGATGGCAAGAAAGCTTGCTGGGTGCCTGATGAGAAGGAGGGTTACCTACAGGGAGAGATCAAAGCCACCAAGGGAGACCTTGTGTCTGTCAGCCTTCCCGGCGGTGAGGTAAATATCTTTGCACATACAATAAAATGAATACACTTAAGGGGATCGTATGAATCTGACTGATGAATCAATATAATATTACTGCAACCGATGGCGATCTATCGATGATAAATGTAAGTGAGGGATGACAAAACGTTGAGAACTATATAAAGTAGCGATGTTGCTGTGTGAGCAGGAAAGGAACTTCAAAAAGGAGCTGATAGGGCAGGTGAATCCGCCCAAATTCGAGAAGGTCGAAGATATGGCCGATCTGACATATCTAAACGAAGCGGCTGTGTTGCATAATCTGAAGCAGCGGTACTACAACCGACTGATCTATGTAAGTGTCACCTTCCAATTTTACACCCATTAACGCAAATATTTTCTGTTTTTTCCACAATAGACCAAAGATTTCAAAAAAGATCTGGTGGGCCAAGTAAATCCACCCAAGTACGAGAAATGCGAGGACATGTCCAATTTGACCTACTTGAACGACGCCTCCGTATTGTACAACTTGAAGCAACGTTATTACCATCAACTCATCTACGTAAGTCGGGCGCCGGCCGCAGCGCAAGAGCTTGCTTTTGATTGGGCTGATGCTTTCAACAAAACCTCGACCAAGCACTATCCCCGATCCAAAAAACTCAAAAAAAAAATATGCTTAAATCAAAATCGCGAAAAATCTTACATAACATACTTAAAATCAGTCGAATATCCGCGAATTAACACAGCATTTTTTTTAACAATTTTCCGGGTCAATTACACCCGACGATGAGGTTAAATCATCTCGCGCGTTTCAAATATAACCTAAGCCGGACACACACCGGCCAAATTATTTTTATCCGGATCTATTTCGGATCGAACACCGCCGATGAATCTTTCGTCGGTCGATTTATCGCGAAATATTGTTTTGTTGCTGCGCATTACATATTTGGCATCGATCACTGAGACGAGCCGCACGGTGGAATGCGTAACATGATATAACACCGAATAACGACAAATAACATTCAGATGAATCCCATAACTAACCTTTGCTATTGCTAATTAGCGACTAACGCGGCCAATGTGGTCTCCGAGGATGACTCGATGAACATCGCCATGAAGACAGGCGCTGTGCTGAATCCGTGTCTTTTTTTTTTGTTTACCAGTGTATTCTCCTCATTGACCGATTTGTGTTTTCTTTCTTTTTCCACATCATACATCCGTGTGATAACACGACGTATGATGGGTCGGTCTTTGAATATTTGTTTACAGAGAACCAGATATTTTACGGGAAAGTATACTACAATACCCCCGAAATATGTTTTTAGCTTAGTTAGAATAGTTATGTGTTATTTTTGTTGATACCATTGCGAATCAGCGCAGACCGCTGTATTCGCATCACGTTGTTTTATGTGGTTTTAATGTTTTTCTTATATAAATATATTTTTAGAAAAAGCATTTTTTACGCATCTCGCACAGAATGCTCGTTCTAAATCTTATTATACCCAATTTTACGCAGAAAATTACATATAAAATATTATAAAATACAGACGATTCATTTTTTGCACGGAGGATACTTTCCAAAGTATCGAGCAAAAAAAGAAAAGTTGCACCATAAAAATTGTAGATACGATTCAATCATTTTTTATCTCGGTTATTTGTTGTTTATATCAATTACAACATTTTTTATATATTTTTTTTCTTTTATCCTCCGCCTGAGTGAATATTATGCATTATCATGATGGAATATTACTGTTATATTAGCACAAAAAAAAACAAACGATTAATTAAAATATGCAGGCGGATAATATTATTTTTTTCATCATTATGCACATCGGAAATGTTTTTTTTTATAAAGACGTATTTTTTTTAAATTGCGTCAAGTAAAAAATCAGTATAAAAAATATCCATTTTTATGAACCGTGCAAAAAAATCGCCGCAAAAAGTGATTTGTAATTTTTTTCAACGATTCTGCGTAAAATGTGATTTTAATCCGTATTATTGTGTTTCTGATGTGGTTATTCGTGGTTTAGACCTACTCCGGCCTTTTCTGCGTCGCTATCAACCCCTACAAGAGGTTCCCCGTATACACCAACCGTTGCGCTAAACTGTACAGAGGCAAGCGTCGTTCTGAAGTACCACCCCATATTTTCGCTATCTCTGATGGAGCCTACGTCAACATGTTGACTAACCACGAGAACCAGTCTATGTTGATCACGTAAGCATCTCGTTAAATCCTCGAAAAAACACGCGAAAAATACACGTTTTAACGCAATTTTATCAACAGTGGCGAGTCTGGTGCTGGTAAGACTGAGAACACGAAGAAGGTAATTGCCTACTTCGCCACCGTCGGTGCCTCCACCAAGAAGGAAGACCCCAACGTCAAGAAGGGAAATCTTGAAGATCAAGTAGTACAAACCAATCCCGTCCTTGAAGCCTTCGGTAACGCTAAGACCGTCCGTAACGATAACTCCTCTCGTTTCGGTAAATTCATCCGTATCCACTTCGGACCATCAGGAAAATTGGCTGGTGCCGATATCGAAACATGTAAGTTTCGGATCTGATCAATCGAACTCTTACATTCGATCGTTTTTTAATGCAACTCGTATGATTGACAGACCTGCTGGAGAAAGCCCGTGTAATCTCCCAGCAGACTTTGGAACGCTCCTACCACATCTTCTACCAGATGATGTCTGGTTCCGTCGAAGGACTTAAGCGTACGTATCAACAATAACATTTAAAACAACAAAAAAACAATTTTATCTGAGATTAATTGTTCAAACAATAATTATTTTACGATTTAGTCATAACATATGGAAACATATGGTAAGCAAAAATATTTTTATGTACGCCCAATTTTTTTTTCAAATGTGGATCACACATACACACACTGCACAATCGAATACTTCAAAAAAAAATTATTAATGTATATTGTATCACTTGTGTATGTCATATAACATGTTTTCCTGTGTGATTATTTTTTTTATCTCCATACTATGAAGCAATAGTACCCTTAGATAATTAACCTGTCAATATTGGTCAATTTAGAAATGTGCGACTTGAGCAACAACATACACGACTATTACTTCGTGTCCCAAGGAAAAACAACCATACCTAGCATGGACGACGGCGAAGAGTGTACATTGACCGATGTAAGTGAGGTCCCAAAGCCTCCAAAGGCGGAGAACTTTAATGGGAAACGCTACGAAACCCAACAAAAACATTGGCTTCAAAATTGTTTTTTTTTTTTTGTGTTTAGACACCAAGTAGTATTTTTTTGTGAAGCTGCGCAGATGATCCACAGGAGCGTATCCGCAAATGATACAGACCATATTTGCGCGATTTCGAGTAGAATTATTTTTCCATATAATCGATGCTGTTAAATCAAGAAAAAAAACATATACAATAATTTCTGTGTGTTTAATAGTACTTGATTATATTGTGCTGTTTTTATCCTATCCAAAAAAATCGGCATAGATCGACTCACGATCTATGAATGTATCCTTCCGCTGTTTTTACGCAGAAAAAAAAGATGTGACACTGCTCATTGTTTTTACATTGCTTTACACTTTCCGTAGCACTTGTGATGTTATCCAACAACATCAATGATTACTACATTGTTGCACAAGGAAAGACCACGATTCCAAGTGTGGACGACGCGGAGGAAATGTTAATCACTGATGTAAGTGCGGGATTTGCAGACCAGCCGCACGAATCTGCATCCAAAACACTAACCAACGCATCTTAAAAACATTGTTAAATGTTGTCGCTTTACTAAAATAACATATATGTTTACACTATACAGATTGTTTGATGCAGGTGGAGGAGTTGAACAGTATGCCTTCGTATTGTTTGTGTTTTATCGATGGTTTTAAAGCAGGTTTTTTTTTTATTGAAAATTCGCAGAAAAAACTTTGTTAAGCAACCGTATCGGTGATTATCCGTTCATTAACCAGGGTAAAACTAGAATACCCGGAGTCAACGATGGATTAGAATTTGATGTCACTGACGTAAGTGCAAAAAATTCGGTTAAGGGAGCGCGTTGGTTCCCAGCATTATTAATTAGGGGTGTTATTGATAATTATGATAAATCACAAACCGAGGGCAACCTGCACGCTCCTTGCCGTCGCTTGGCTTCAACCACAACAAAAAAATTATTATACACAGCGAGAGTGTTATCACTATATAACAATTATTGCACAAGACGGTTTTGATGCACATACTTAAAAATGCGGATCACAAGGACATCGAAGCGAATTAAATGAAGGGCTCTTAGATTCACCAAAAAAAAAATGTTTTTTCTTCTTGTTAAAATATACGTTGTTATAATTGTTCATTTCGTACTTGTAGCTATGTGCTTATTGAGCGACAACATCTACGACTATTACAACGTATCTCAGGGTAAGATCACCATCCCTAGTATGGATGACGGCGAAGAATGCTCGCTGACAGATGTAAGTTTCAGTTGAACTCCAACAGCGTTGTTTTTTTAATATATATATATATTTTGTTCCTCAACATCCATATGGAATGGTGTTGCTGACGTACCCTGTGCCGTTGGATCAACTTTGTTAACCGATTCGAAGGAATTCGTCAAAGATCATCGTGTATTATTTCAGAAAAAATAATAAACAAATGTTTGTTTTAACTATGAAAAAAATCGTATGTTACGAATTTGTGATGTCCTCATTGTGTTTACCTGTACGTATATAAAATCGAAAGATGAAATCTACCCACAAAATTAGAAACTTTTTAGATTTGTATATGTATATCATAGATATCATTTGTAGAGAAGTATTATATGTATCAAAATCCATAAAAAAATAATGTAAATCAGCACTAATATTTGCACCGTTACATGCCTGTACTAATAATTGTTTTTTTTGTTGAATTTGCGGGGTAAGTACAATTGTATCTATATTAAAAGTTGATTGATTATTAATTAATAATAAAATCTGATTATATTGAATTATATATTTATTACTAATTTTTTGTGCGTGAATTAATGTATATTTTTCGATAATATAGCAAGCTTTCGACGTCTTGGGTTTCACCCAAGAAGAGAAGGATGACATCTACAAGATCACCGCTTGCGTCATGCACATGGGTGGAATGAAGTTCAAGCAGAGGGGTCGCGAAGAACAGGCTGAAGCCGATGGTATCGAGGTTCGTATCGCAGCAGACGATACATCCGCAAAGATAAGCATGATCTAATTGACGTCGTCTTTACAGGAAGGTGAGCGTGTCGCTAAGTTGTTTGGCGTCGATTGCCAAGACTTGTACAAGAACTTGTTGAAGCCCCGCATCAAGGTCGGTAACGAATTCGTAACCCAGGGCCGTAACAAGGACCAAGTAGCCAACTCAGTCGGTGCCCTCTGCAAGGGTGTGTTCGACAGGCTCTTCAAATGGTTGGTCAAGAAGTGTAACGAGACCCTAGACACCAAGCAAAAGAGACAGCACTTCATCGGTGTCCTGGATATCGCTGGTTTCGAAATTTTCGACGTAAGTATCATCTCTGCATCGCAGACGATAAAAACAATGAAATACCTTATTGAAATATTTTAAATACATGATACATGCAGTCGATACTATATGTGATTTGACTTCATATCTAAGACATAATCATATGTGACGTCTTGTTACAATTAATCTATAAAACAAAAGACATGGTACTAATAATTGTAATAAAATATGTCTTATGTGTATGTATGTATGTATGTTAATGTAACAAGGGTACGTGATGCAGATTTGGGGCAAAAAATATCACTAACATATAATAACATTTTTATAGTACAACGGTTTTGAACAACTCTGCATTAACTTCACCAATGAGAAGTTGCAACAGTTTTTCAACCATCACATGTTCGTACTCGAACAAGAAGAATACACTAGGGAGGGCATTGTATGGGCCTTCATCGATTTCGGAATGGATCTCTTGGCCTGCATTGATTTAATTGAAAAGGTACCAACGGACGACGGTCATTGATCCACGGTGCCTGATGTTTGGTCTTTGTAGTTAGATTTTTTCATAGTTTCAATGCGGACTCGAGGAAAACTGCGTCAAGGGTAAATCAAAATTGTTCAAACAAAAACATCATAATCTTTAACCATCCATGCGATCCCAAATCATATACAATTTGGTGATTTAAAATAATTAAAACAAAAACCCACATGACGGGGTATATATTAATATTTACGACAGATTGGCACATGCGAGTGTTTAAATCAATTACAGCATTCAACAACTACATTCCACATTCCACACTGTAGAAATTATGTTTATAATGTAATTTAAAAAAAAAATCTGTTTGTTCCTCTCCACCTTTACCTCACCAAAGTACAACGGTTTCGAGCAACTTTGCATCAACTTCACCAATGAGAAGCTCCAGCAATTCTTCAACCATCACATGTTCGTACTCGAACAGGAGGAATACAAGAAGGAAGGCATCAACTGGGCCTTTATCGATTTCGGCATGGATTTGCTCGCTTGCATTGACTTGATTGAGAAGGTAATTTAAGTGTCAAAAACCATGCGAAAACGCCATCAAGTTGCTGGTCGTGTCGAGTATCGTCAAGTGGTTGTCCAATGTGTCGTTGATGTAAACGTCCAATGTTCCATGTTTTATTTACATATATAGATCCTCGAAAACAAAAATGTTATTGTCCTCCAAATCTGTCACTGTACATGACGGACCATGTGTGATTATACCTCATTGATAATTTAACACCCTGTGTCAGAGCGAAGCATCGCCGCTGACACGATTTATTCTAATATTTCATGTAATAAAAATGTATTGTTCTTCAACTAACTGTGTTTTGTCCCATACGCAATTTCCTGCAGTACAACGGTTTTGAACAACTCTGCATTAACTTCACCAATGAGAAATTGCAACAGTTCTTCAACCATCACATGTTTGTTCTTGAACAAGAAGAGTATCACCGCGAAGGCATCGAATGGACGTTCATTGATTTCGGAATGGATCTCCAGAATTGTATTGACCTTATCGAAAAGGTAGACGGCAGCCCACTTTGACTAAGGCTTTGCCATCAGGAGATAAGCGGAGAGATTACATATATATTTAAAAATAAATCGATATGGAATCTCGATGCATTGCTATGACACAATCTCCGATTTTTTGTTTCGTGTTTGTTTGATGTTTCAATATTCCAACATCCAATCATCCCCG
Organism: Philopotamus ludificatus; assembly: GCA_022495035.1. Taxonomy (NCBI): domain Eukaryota; kingdom Metazoa; phylum Arthropoda; class Insecta; order Trichoptera; family Philopotamidae; genus Philopotamus; species Philopotamus ludificatus. The sequence continues at coordinate 119,919 of JAGXCT010037044.1, forward strand.
CGTTGGCGTCGGATCTCTGGGGATCGACGCCTTCGCATCTGTTTTAATATTTTATGTGTATTTTGTCTACTAAAACTCTGTTCTCCCATATTATATAGATCACTGTTGTTGTGAATGTCTTTTTTTTGTTTGTTTGTGTTTTGTATTTCCTGTGCCATGGGTCCAGTCGAATGGTTTTAATCAGCTATGCGTCAATTTTACAAACGAAAAATTGCAACAATATTTCAATCACTTCATGTTCGTGCTAGAACAAGAAGAATACGAACGCGAAGGGATCATATGGAAGTTTATAGACTTTGGAATGGATCTTCAACCCACGATAGATTTAATAGAAAAGGTATCATAACCACCACGGTGCCATAACATTCAATATTAACGTAGATTTTTTGTAATGATGTACATAGTAATTCATCATTAGATGGTGCTTATATTAATTTTTATTTAAATCGTAGTTATATTGTAAATATTATTCAGATATTTGTAGAGGATCTCATTAAAAAATCTTAATATAGAGAATCACGGAGCTATGGATCGATTCGTTTGTATGAATATTTTAAAGATCTTGAAGTATTAATTGTAGTGATAATATCGAACGAAACCTATCGACTCTTCCTAACCGTAATTTAGATTTAAGATCTGCTAATAATATTGTCAAAAAAAAGAGCGCAGACATCAGGTAAAATATGTGCTTTATATGCTTTAGTAGCTTTGTATATTTATGTTTTTTGAAGTATTTTGAAGTATTATCGTGTCTTCGATGTTGTACGTGTACTTATATAAATTTGTGTTTCACAATAGCCCATGGGTATCCTCTCCATCCTTGAGGAAGAGTCTATGTTCCCCAAAGCCACCGACATGACCTTCCAGGAGAAGTTGAACAACAACCACTTGGGCAAATCTCCCCCATTCTTGAAGCCCAAACCACCAAAGCCCGGTTGCCAAGCCGCTAACTTCGCCATCGGCCATTATGCCGGTAATGTAAGTATCGCAAGGATCGAACCTTCTCGTTTCGTCTCTAGGGCATTCTACATCGTTTTGTTTTAAACCAGGTCGGCTACAACATCACTGGATGGCTTGAAAAGAACAAGGACCCCCTTAACGACACCGTTGTCGATCAATTCAAGAAGGGAGTCAACAAGCTGTTGGTAGAGATCTTCGCCGATCATCCTGGACAGTCCGGCGGTGGTGATGCTGGTGCCAAGGGTGGGGAACACTTTTCGTCATATAAAAAAAACATTATTGAAATATATTATTATATTATGACCGTCCAGGGATTCATTAAAAACATTCATCAGAAAATTCAATTGATTTTGACAAGTTTGAATTTTCACACCAGATCCGATCGGGCATATGAATTCCAAATATGTAAACTTGAAATTATGCCCGATCGTTCTAAAAACAAGTTTCGATTGTGATCGAAACTCTGACTGTTGTAACTTGATTAAAAAAAAAACAATTTTCAGACATCCCTATTACTTATTGTAACTAACTTTTGGAACGTGATGACCTAGGTTCGACTGCTAAGCGTGCCAAGGGATCTGCCTTCCAGACTGTGTCTTCCCTGTACAAGGTTATTTTCACCTCCTTACTTGCTGGCCATTAGTGTTGAGCTGGGTCAGAAAAGCGAACGATATCCAAGGGACACCGATCGGAAATCCCCTAGCTTTGCTTCCGATATCTCTACAACGGAAATCTTCAGACCATACCCACTACAGCATGATCCTTGTCGCTTAAATGTACACGTCTCTATTGTATCAATGTTTCTAATTTTCTATTCAATCGCTGTCTAATATCTATGCATCTATTATGTCATCCGATCCATCATACAAAACGACGGTAATGTAACAGGAAAAAGCCGAGATTATTTTTTTGCTTTATGCTTCTAATTCTGTTTAGGTGGACGTGGTAAGAAGGGTGGCGGTTTCGCTACTGTATCTTCCGCTTACAAGGTAAGTCCGCTTTAGAAAACATAGTGTTTCAGCATCCAGTTTGAAGACCCTAAAACAAAATCATCTCAACACGACGTTATAGTTGATGGAAAACATAACAATTCTAAAAAAAAATGATCATCCTTAGACCACATAAAATATCTTTCACCAAATGGATTGGATGAAAAACACATTTTTACCTGTATTGTAACACAATGAATGAATACTGTTAGAGGATGACTTAGTGACATGCACTGTAGTGATTTTTAATCATTTTGGAGCATCATGAAAGAACTGAAACCTCTGCATATTCATGATTTCGTTTTATTTTATCTAATTTTGATGTTTTTTATGACAAACCCATGTACAATTGGGAATGAAGTATTTACTATTACCAACCAATCTATATGAGGCATAAATAGTGAACCAAATCATAAAACAATAATTCAGTTCTTCATCGGTGTCATATAATTGCAATAATATAATTAAGTCATTTGCACGTGTGGTCTTTGACATCTTATACATGTAAAAATAGTAAGTAAATAATTAGATAAAAACCAATGATATAAAATATATCTGAAACACACTGTTTGTTAAAAAAATATGCATAACATAGTATTATTTTATGCATATAACTAATACGAATGCATTGCATTTTTTTTTCGTACTAATCTGAGTGTTATTGCATATATGTTTGTTTTGCTGACGATATGATTTGCGGTTTAATGAATGATTTGATTACGTCCACAGGAACAATTGAACAACTTGATGGCAACTTTGAGATCTACCCAACCTCACTTCGTGCGTTGCATCATTCCCAATGAATTGAAACAGCCTGGTAAGTTTAGCGAAGACTTAAAACGCATAAACATAATGCAATGCCTTACTTAATCTTTGTTCGTTGTCCTCAGGTCTCATTGACTCACATCTTGTCATGCACCAGCTGACATGTAACGGTGTACTTGAAGGTATCCGTATTTGCCGTAAAGGTTTCCCCAACAGGATGGTCTACCCCGACTTCAAGCTCCGGTGAGTTAATCTTACGATCCACCATCATTTACTATTACTTAATTATTATTATTATTATTGAATACAATGACATCCGTATATTTCAATTGTATTGTATTGCCACGGTATATAGTTACATGATTCTTGCCCCGGCCATCATGACCCAAGAAAAAGATCCTAAGACCGCAGCAGCCAAGTGCTTAGAATCAGTTGCTCTAGATCCGGAGAGTTATCGTATCGGTCACACTAAGGCAAGGATTAGTGATCGAGTTGATCGAACCCCTTGATTTTTTTTTAAAACTCGAGTGCACCGTTTTATTTTGAATCCAGAATCATTACATGTCGTAGTAAGCGCATCAGTTCATGCAATCCTTGTGGGATTGACACAGTATACGTTTAGATGCGTTTCGTTATACCCCCTGTATCGTCGTAGAGATTATTACACCCATCTCCATATATAGTTATTATGTCCAATGTGTTTGGATCACACGGCATGAGAACATGTTTTTTAATTCCAACACCCCACCACACCCAATGTATTTGTTTATTTATAAGTTCTAATTTATTTTAGAATTGTTTAAAATTGTATGTAACAATATTTTGATGTTTCCCTATTGCCCCTTACCTGTTACCATATAGATACAAGATCTTGGCTCCTCAAGCCGTCGCCAAGGAGTCTGACCCTAAGAAGATCGCTGAAATTATCTTGGATGCAACCTCATTGGACGCCGAATCCTACCGTTTGGGTCACACCAAGGCATGTTTTCGGAACAAATTCGACAACAACGAACTGTTTTCAAAATTTTTTATCATCTAATAGAATTTAGAGAGATATATTAATTGTTTGTTACCACCATTTATTAATACAGCACATCCTGGAGACTGAGTTCCTGACCAGCGATGACTTTGTGTTTAAAGACTTACAAAGTATTTTTTTTATTTGGAATAAGGATTGTTCAAAAATATGAATATTTTGAAGAATTCTTATGATCATCACCAGTAGATAGTTGATAACATTTTCATGTAGTTTGATGGCATTCCCCAATTGACCAGGCGGAATATCTCATTGTATGCCTTTTTATTATCCATTATTTATTTTTAAGTTAGTTTTATTGGATGCGTTTTTTTAATAAGTAAAAATATAGAATTTCATGTTTGGAGCTCTATATCTAGTTATAATGTTAGGTGATTGTTACTAATTTTTTATTTGAAATTGATGATCAACGCAGATACAAAATTCTGTGCATCAAGCTTCTGAAAGAGCCTATATCACCAGAGAAGGCTTCTGAGAAAATTTTGGAACACACTGGGCTCGACGCCGAGTCCTTCAGATTGGGCAAAACCAAGGTAGACAAAGATGCCTTAAACTGTAAGCGATGAAAATAATGCTTATTCCAATTTTTCATGCATGATGAAAATATATTTATATTTATAATGTGCATGAAATGCGATATGTGGAGCATAGTCTAAATTTGGCCGTGCTGAGTCAACTAACGTGTTGCGTCTATGAAACAGGTGTTCTTCCGCGCTGGTGTCCTGGGTCAGATGGAGGAGTTGCGTGATGACCGCCTCTCCAAGATCGTGTCCTGGCTCCAGGCCTTCATCCGAGGCTACTTGTCCCGTAAGGAGTTCAAGAAGTTGCAAGACCAAAGGTTTGCATTGTTACATTATTTTTTCTTCATAAATTAAAAAGATCGATGTATTGATTGATATATACTTTTTTCGACAGGTTGGCTCTGCAAGTCGTACAACGCAACTTGCGCAAATACCTCCAACTCCGCACCTGGCCATGGTGGAAGATGTGGCAGAAGGTCAAGCCCCTCCTCAACGTCACCCGCGTCGAAGATGAGATCGCCGTAAGTCCCCGGATTCCTTTACAAAAATATATAATTAAAGACACTAACATATACAGCAACATATAATTGCGGATGCGGTTTTAAATGTGCACGCATTTGTCACCGCGCCTGTTTGATTCATATCTGATCCAGATGAATCTGACTTTCTAAATCGGTCAACACCTGTGGCCGTCTGCTTCCGCGGACGATGCGATCTACACCACCGCATTTAGGCAGATGTCAGGCGCTTACCTGTCGGTTATTTCTGACACGATTTGAGCTTCTGGAACCTCTCCGAGCACATCCGATATAAATCTTCAATTTATCTTTCGGGAAGATTTCAATCGCCACGTCGCTTCATTTTTAAATTAATTTTCTCGTATATTTTTATCGTGCTCCAGGGCCGGCACAAGCGTGGGTCGTGCCGTAATGGCCGGTGTTAACACGGGAGCGGAGAGGAATGCCGAGTGCAACCCTGGACCGCTCCAGCGGGGGCGTCGGTGGGCGGGTTGGCGTCGGGACGCGGTCGGGTCCACTGGACACGGGCAGTTCTTGCTTTTCGGTCCTCGCGACACCATCAGACCGTGGGCCTTCAGCCACATCTCTATTGCACTTCGGCCTAACCGAATAAAACATTCCAGCTTGTGATAAAGCCGTGCTGGAAATTAATACACGATTACACCAACAATTAATTCGAAAACTTGAACGATGGAATTTGAAACGAGACTCGATTTAAACGACAAAACGGAAATTTTGCAGAAATTGGAAGAGAAGGCAGCCAAGGCACAAGAAGCTTTCGAACGTGAGGAGAAACTCCGCAAGGAATTGGAAGTACTCAACAGCAAACTTCTCCAAGAGAAGACCGATTTGCTCGCTTCTCTTGAGGGAGAGAAGGGATCTCTTTCCGATTTCCAGGAGAAATCCGCCAAGCTCCAGGCCCAAAAGAACGACTTGGACTCCCAACTCCGTGTAAGTACAATTTTATTCATTTTAAAACGTTTGAAATAGCCCGCAATAAATCATCGCTCATCTTATTTTAATTTTATATGTAACGCATATAAAGTTACGCGAATTTCGAAATCCTACGCGCTGGAAGAGTAATTATTTATACGAAAAGACCTATTTTCGTGAACATTTATCACGAATTCCAGTTCAGAAAAGAGCCGTCACTCGCCACATACCGTGTCATATTTTTTGGGAAATATCCATAAACAAGGTTTATTTAATGCCGGTATACATATATCGCGAATATAAATTGGTGTGTCATGCGAAAATATGAAGATATGAAGAGTGTGAGTGTTGGCTCAACTCCAAGAGGTATATTTTTTGATGCGATTTACATCGCCAAAAATGCAGAGTGTAACATATCGCTCCAGCAAGGTGCGAGATGTTTATAGATGGGCTATTTCAACACGAGCCGTGTTTATAAGGGGGCGGGAGGTTAGTCAATCCCAAATACGTCGACCGAATTAATTGACAATTATTATTGATTTATTTACAGGACACCCAGGAGCGCCTCACCCAAGAGGAGGATGCCCGCAACCAGCTCTTCCAAGGAAAGAAGAAGCTCGAACAAGAGGTCTCCGGGCTGAAGAAGGACATCGAAGATCTTGAGCTCTCCGTCCAGAAGTCTGAGCAAGATAAGGCCACCAAGGATCACCAGGTCCGCAACTTGAACGACGAGATCGCTCACCAAGACGAACTCATCAACAAGTTGAACAAGGAAAAGAAACTCCAAGGAGAATCCAACCAGAAGCAATCCGAAGAACTCCAGGCCTCCGAAGACAAAGTCAACCACCTCAACAAAGTCAAGGCTAAGCTCGAACAGACCCTCGATGAGTTGGAAGATTCCCTTGAGCGCGAGAAGAAGCTCCGCGGTGATGTTGAAAAGTCAAAGAGGAAGGTAGAAGGAGACTTGAAACTCACCCAGGAAGCCGTATCCGATCTTGAACGCAACAAAAAGGAATTGGAACAGACCATCCAACGCAAGGACAAGGAAATCTCTTCCCTCACCGCCAAGTTGGAGGATGAACAATCCCTTGTTTCCAAGCTCCAGAAGCAAATCAAGGAATTGCAAGCCCGCATCGAAGAGCTCGAAGAAGAGGTTGAATCCGAACGTCAAGCCCGCGCCAAGGCCGAGAAGCAACGCGCTGACTTGGCTCGCGAACTTGAGGAGTTGGGTGAGCGTCTTGAGGAAGCCGGTGGCGCCACATCCGCTCAAATCGAACTCAACAAGAAACGCGAAGCTGAACTCAGCAAGCTCCGCCGCGACCTGGAAGAATCCAACATTCAACACGAAGGAACCCTCGCTAACCTCCGCAAGAAGCACAATGACGCCGTCTCCGAAATGGGTGAACAAGTTGACCAACTTAACAAACTCAAGGCCAAGTAAGTAACGCTCCCCATTCCGGCAGGGCTGCAATATCTTTGAATCATATAATTATAACGGTATTTACGTTTAGGGCTGAACACGATCGCGCTTCATGCCACAATGAATTAAACAACACCCGCGCTGCTGTAGACCAATTGGCTCGCGAGAAGGTAAACTGATGACCTGCCTTAGGCATGCGTCAGTGAACCCTCATCCCTTGAATGTTGCACGTCCAGCGTTTACAATATGAGATAGTCCTCGATGATTTGTAAACGACTAGTGTCCCCCTCTTTTAGTCAAAAGTCCTCACTTTATGTGAACGTAATACCATCACGCGGAACACAACCCTCATTATTCACGGAAGCATACAAATACATTACACTTAATTAAATGTTCATTTGTCCTTTAGGGCAGAAAAGGAACGCGCACAATACTTTGGTGAACTGAACGACGTTCGTGCTGGAATTGATCACCTGTCCAACGAGAAGGTACAAAGTCTTCAAAAGTTTAGAAGCTTTATAAATGCGGCCTTTTCTTCAGCTTTCTAGGCAATATAGTAATCAATGACCATTGATTGTATTGGCAATGTATTGGCTGCAACTGGCGTTGGCAATATCACAATCATTCACATATCACAAAAAATCCATCATAACTCTCATATGTGTACAGCATTTTTCTAATATTAATTAAAATTTTCCATAAAACATTTAAAAAAAGAATTTCTCATAAAAAATCAAATTCATAAAAACCTTTAACCAATAATTCTTCACTCTGACTAAGTGAATGTCTATTTAACAATTTTACTTTCCATCTTCCACGCTAACTCTGTAAATAATATTTTGTGTGATAATATACTGATATTATGGTAATGATAAAATTTGAATAATAATTGATTAAATTCATAATTAGGCTGCCCAAGAAAAGATCGCTAAGCAACTGTCCCACAACCTCAACGAAGTTCAAGGCAAGTTGGATGAGACCAACCGCACTTTGAATGACTTCGATGCCGCCAAGAAGAAGCTGTCCATTGAGAACTCTGACCTCCTTCGTCAACTTGAGGAAGCCGAATCCCAGGTTTCCCAACTTTCCAAGATCAAGATCTCCCTTACCACCCAATTGGAAGATACCAAGAGGTTGGCTGATGAGGAAGGCCGTGTAAGTATACTTGAGAATAAAAAATGAAACAATTATCATAAAAATATATAATCTTATGAATTTAAAATGTGTTATATAGGAACGCGCTACCCTCCTTGGCAAATTCCGCAACTTGGAACATGACTTGGACAACATCCGTGAACAAGTTGAAGAGGAAGCTGAAGGTAAGGCTGACATCCAACGCCAACTCAGCAAGGCCAACGCCGAAGCTCAAATCTGGCGCTCCAAATACGAATCTGAGGGAGTTGCCCGCTCTGAGGAACTCGAAGAAGCCAAACGCAAGTTGCAAGCTCGTCTTGCCGAGGCTGAAGAAACCATCGAATCGCTCAACCAGAAGTGCCTTGCTCTCGAAAAGACCAAGCAACGCCTTGCCACCGAAGTCGAAGATCTTTCATTGGAAGTTGACCGCGCTACCGCCATTGCCAATGCCGCTGAGAAGAAACAGAAGGCATTCGACAAGATCATCGGAGAATGGAAGCTCAAGGTTGATGACCTCGCTGCTGAACTCGATGCCAGCCAGAAGGAATGCAGGAACTACTCCACCGAATTGTTCCGTCTTAAGGGAGCATACGAAGAAGGCCAGGAACAACTCGAAGCCGTCCGCCGTGAGAACAAGAACTTGGCTGATGAAGTCAAGGACTTGCTCGACCAAATCGGAGAAGGTGGCCGCAACATCCATGAAATCGAAAAGGCCAGGAAGCGTCTTGAAGCCGAGAAGGATGAACTTCAAGCCGCCCTCGAAGAGGCTGAAGCCGCTTTGGAACAAGAGGAGAACAAGGTACTCCGTTCTCAATTGGAACTTTCTCAAGTTCGCCAAGAAATCGATCGCAGAATCCAAGAGAAGGAAGAGGAATTCGAAAACACCCGCAAGAACCACCAACGCGCCCTCGACTCCATGCAAGCCTCCCTCGAAGCCGAAGCCAAGGGCAAGGCTGAGGCGCTCCGCATGAAGAAGAAGTTGGAAGCCGACATCAACGAGCTCGAGATTGCCCTCGACCATGCCAACAAGGTATGTATTTTAAGATTCGGCCGATCGCCGTTGCTTCACACAACATTTTTCTGACACCTTGTTTATTTTACAGGCTAACGCCGAAGCCCAGAAGAACATCAAACGTTACCAACAACAACTCAAGGATGTTCAAACCGCTCTGGAAGAAGAACAAAGAGCCCGTGATGACGCCAGGGAACAACTCGGAATCTCCGAACGTCGCGCCAACGCTCTCCAAAACGAATTGGAAGAGTCCCGCGGCCTTTTGGAACAAGCCGATCGCGGCCGTCGCCAAGCCGAACAGGAATTGGGAGATGCCCACGAACAACTCAACGAGCTGTCTGCCCAAAACGCTTCAGTATCCGCCGCCAAGAGGAAACTCGAGGCCGAATTACAGACTCTCCACTCTGACTTGGACGAATTATTGAACGAGGCCAAGAACTCCGAAGAGAAGGCCAAGAAGGCTATGGTTGATGCCGCTCGGTTAGCTGATGAACTCAGAGCCGAACAGGACCATGCCCAGACACAAGAGAAACTCCGCAAGGCCCTCGAGACACAGATCAAGGAATTGCAAGTCAGGTTAGACGAAGCCGAAGCCAACGCCCTCAAGGGAGGAAAGAAGGCCATCCAGAAATTGGAGCAACGCGTTAGGGAACTCGAAAACGAATTAGACGGCGAACAGAGAAGACACGCTGACGCCCAGAAGAACCTCCGCAAATCAGAGCGCCGCATTAAGGAGCTCAGCTTCCAAGCCGACGAGGACCGCAAGAACCACGAACGCATGCAAGACTTAGTAGATAAACTCCAACAGAAGATCAAGACCTACAAGAGGCAGATCGAAGAGGCGGAAGAAATCGCAGCTCTCAACCTTGCTAAATTCCGCAAGGCACAACAAGAACTTGAAGAAGCTGAAGAGCGAGCAGACCTCGCCGAACAGGCCATCAGCAAATTCCGTGCGAAGGGACGTGCAGGATCTACAGCACGAGGAGCTAGCCCTGCGGTAAGCATTACAATCCCCCAATGACATACGATGAAATATATTTACCAATAATTTGAAAGTATAATATTTTGATGTTTTCGTTATATAGCCACCCAAGCGCGGACTCCTCGCTATGGATTAATAAGTTGTAAGTTCTTTGGAAGAAAGGGTTTTGCTTGGGATTGAATAGGATTTGAATAGATTTAGGGCACAGAGAGCAGTGCTTGATATTTATTTGAACAAAAAAAATATGCTATTTTGTCCGTAAATGCTGGTATCGTCAAAAGTACCAAAATATAATATGAATATTTATCTACTCCTAAATTTACAAAACCACCATGATCTCCTATGACCTTATTTTTTATATGCATGTCGGAATACAATAGCCATTAGTTTGAGAGTGATTTTTTCGTCTGATATATATTTTCGAATCGAAGACTGATGTTCATTTTTTTTGCAGCCTTTCCGACCACCAACGCGTCCCCAGCTGGATGGCATGGCATTTCCACCCAGGTTCGACTTGAATCCTGAGATCGACTTCTAAGACATCCATCATTCATTAAATCAAATCACCATTAATTTTAATAATAAAAAAATATAAAAATAAGGCTTTGTACACGAAATTTTTTTTATACAAATATTATATAAAAAAAACATACAAAATCGGGCCTTTAAAGTTGTAATCTGAACTTAAAGAATGTGATCAAATTTTTGAAGAATGCCTGCGATACAGATCTTGTCGAACGGTTAATTTAAAAACTTTATTATTATTATTATTATAATTTATATACAGTTTATTATTTTATTTTATAAATATTTTTGTTGAATCTTAAATGTATTTATCATTATACGAACTTACGTGACAGATGACAGGTGTAATTTTTGTAAATATGTACCTCCGCGAACGCTAAGGGATGGAGCCGGAGCACAGCTTCAGAGACACGACTTCCATCTTTACCACCTTGCTCCAACCCTCAGCCGACCGGGGGTACTTTTCGCCACTTATGAGTATGTGTGACTTACATTGTGTATACATGGCTTCTTTCACGCATCAATAAACATGTTGATATCGTTATCACAAAGCAATTTTCTTTTATTTCTAAGAATATCTCCAGATTCACCAGAGCGTCCATTTCCAAACCCATTCCTAAAAATACACTTCTTCTGGTTTCCTTTTATCAACACGCACAATCAAATATTTAGAAAACATTATTTATGCAAAGATCAGCACCAAAATATTTGATACATTGTACACACTATTTATAAATCTTGCCTTGGATCCATTTATAAAGCCGTGTCACTCCATAGATATATTTTTAAACCTTCATTCTCACCTGTCGAAGTGGCACACTGTATTTTTACACCGCGACGGATCACCGTCGCCGTCTATTTTAACATTTTGAATAATGTCCGTTATTTCATCCGTTCATTACAGGATGTGGATGAATGTTGAATAATAAATAATAATCTAAATATACGTTCGTGTATCATTCTGAAGCTGCCCACGCATGAAGTTGCAAGAGATTGAATAATATAATTAAATGCACGTCAGAGGTATCGAGGCCCGTGGCCAAAATAAATATTTGAGTTACATCGAACAGATGCATGGGGAATGTTTTCATTTGAAGAATCATCGTGTCAGTAGTATGTCGGAAAATAGATAGACACTTTCGCAACACGGATACCGTCGAAGTATCAAAATACATCGAAATCAAGATAAATATCCCAAATTTATTTTCATAGCTGAGTCACTCGCTGCTTTCACTATCGGTGTCAGAAATGATTTGTTTACAATATTTGTAAAGAAATTGATGAACTCACTTTAAGCTGAATTTAGCTTCAGTTTTCGAACGCGGTTGAAATTAGGGCAAGTTGCTTTGAACTGTTTAGTACTTCTGTTTCAACTCCAAGTGGAAGTACATAAGTAACAATACTTCCTGATTACTGATATCATCTAACTCGATGTTTGCTGAAGTGATTTCCATTAAGTTGTCTTCATCTAGCATCTGGTCGAGTAGATCTTGTCAATATTTTGAGTAATACAATAATTTCACGATTATCTGTGGTGATAGAGTAGAATGAAACGCACAGATAATCAAACAATGCGGATAAACCGAACTATTGAATTCTATCGCTTCTTAGTTCTTAAATAATGATGAATATATGTTTTGCATTCGAATTCCATCGGTTGATATACTTCATTAACCATTAATTAGAGAAATTTACATATTAGGTAAAGCGGAAAGAAATGTCATCTTTTATTGCGACATTGATTTTATTTTCGTTATTATTTATGATCCTACAAGTGATTTTGGACTTTGAAGCGAATATTTCATTGTTGCAACATCAGATAAATATAATGGATGTTGAACGACTTCTAAATCTCACTCTCTTATTTTGTCCTGCGTATTCTTTGGTACGTCTAGTTCGCTATTGTTATTCTGGGGAATTTATCCTTGATTGTTTCCTAAAACTGATTGTTTATTAAGCAGTACCTCCTTTAATCTTACTATTTGGATCTGAATTTGATCAGTTTTTAGTAATTCATAGTGAATTATTTCCAAAACATTCCACAAAGAAGAACCTTTTTCGGCCAATGATGACTCAGGTATCTAATTCAATGAAAGTCATTGTTTTTTCTCCTTATATTGTAAAAGATCTACCTCTCATCCTCAGTAACACCCTTATTAACCCTTTCAATGCGGCGGGTCTAAACACAATTCTGCATCTGAGTGCGGCTCGTTTTGGACTAAATTATTTTTTTGGCGAGGTAAATTTGTATTCACCGTTTACCGCTATATTAGACCATTTTCCTATAAGAGATTTATGCAAACATGTTGATTAGGATATGTTCTTCCATCTCATCTAAAAAAATAAACTCGATTCGCTTTATTTTCGTAATAATAAATCGAACAAAATATCAATTGCTCAAACAGAGATTAAATGAGAAAAAATGGGAATGCGAATCAAAATCAAAAATGCGAAATGCAATTTTCTTATACCATTACATCCGTACACGTGTATGTGGAACATTATGTACGTGGAACACCCTTAACAACCCCTGAGCCGAGATACGTCACCGATACTACTGCGGAGATTTGAATAGTTACGATTCATATTTACATATTACATGGTTCCTATAAATTTCTTGTGATATGTTGTATATTTATTGATAGCTGTGTTTATTAGCTGATTTTTAAAACAAACACCATCATTTAACTCGGTCTAGTTTACATTTAACGACAAATTAAAGTTTTAAAGAATCTCGCGCATGTACGACATGCGGCCGCACCCTGGAACACGATTTGTATGCGCATGTACGTCATGCGCCCCGCACTGAAAGGGTTAAGAAACGGATCTATCGGTTTCTAGATTGTAAAACTAAAGAGATTGTTTTAAAATCGTTTTGAAAAGTCTCACTGACTATGGTTTGTCCCTTCAACCACTTTCACCACTTTTGAAACCATTTATAGTACTGTCGAGGATTCAAGATGTCTTCATAAATACCGCAGATGATCTGGGCAGCTTCATTTGATTTAAATTCTTTATTAAATAAACATCATAAAATACCGCGGATGTGTCTCTTCAATCTCTGACCTTTCCATATTTTACTTTGGGCCAAAAATGACAACAGAAAGATTAGTAACAGAACTTCAAAACTATACAAACACTTGTCATTACTTTTCGTTATATCTAATAATTATGTCTTCCACAAGGATAAATTTACAGATACCAAAATATAGCTAAAAGTCGAATTTACTTAGAGCGCTTACGTCCGAAAACGGACGAGATACCTGAAGAGGAAGTTTCACACGTCAATAACCAGAATTATATGAATCATAATCAAACTACAGTCAGCCCTCCTATAGCGTTTCCTCTAAATCGCTGCTTTTTACAAAAT
>JAGXCT010037045.1:0-22993 GCA_022495035.1 Philopotamus ludificatus
AAGCAAGCCTTGCTATATCAACTGTCAAAATATATAATGATTATGCGGCTTAAGTATGAAGTTGGCTGTGATAAAATACAATTAAGTCCTCTGTTGGGAAAAGCCAAATTACTTTCCGAACAGCCCAATATGTATATATTTTTAAATCCCGTTCACGATCCACGTGTACACTAATTTCTACTCTTGGTGAAGGTCGTCTGCATCGTTATCGAAAGTTATCAAAACATATATTCCAAAATTATACAACGTTGATAACCTTCGGGCTCATCAGCCCTGATTGCTTTCTCTAAAGAACTACTTTTATCCGGTTACAAACGGATTGTGTATTTTCAATATGACATAATGATAAAAAAAATTGTAAACACAAAAAGTATCTAAAAAAAAGTGCTGAAATTGTTTTGTGCGTAGACAGCAGAAATATTTTTGAGCGTTTAAAATGACCCAATTACACTGTACAGAAATAGAAAAATCAACAGATATTTCAATACATTACAACGTATGTAAACTGTTGAATGTCTTTTTTTATAAATACTCGAACAATAGACACGAGATCTAATCTTTTAGTTGCACAATAAAAACTTATTATTTAACACATCTTCGGTTGAATATATTTTTATTAAATCAACTCATACTGCAGACGATAAACGAACAAACGATCTATGCATCGCAACTTTTGAAAAAGAAAAAAAACACTAACCCTCGGTACATAGAGATTCTAAGAAAATTACGAAAAGAATCTTAGCACAATAGAAGCGCATCGAAAATTTTAGATAAGGACTTTCAAGTATTCAAGGAACAAGCAATGAATAACTATTCATGAGAACGAAATAACAGAAAAAGCTTAAAGTAATATTATTTATGACGGACCATTTTGCTCCTCAGTTATATTTCATCTTTTGAGAAATAAATATTTATATTATTGGTGTTACGTCAAGTGTCCATCTGGAACTAATGGCTTCAAACAAAATCAGTGATTCTCAACTCACAATGTTACTTTTTTTTAACAATTATGGGAATATATAAATATTGTAATGGAAATTATGTTTATAAATAAATGTTCAGAAAAAGCTTAAAAATTCAGTCAATCCTTATATAACACCGAGATTGGGAACACGCTATAGAAGACTAGACACCCATACAAAATTACGAGTTTTTTTAATAGTAATTTGTAAATTTAACGAAATCAATACGTCAAACATGTTTGTTTTTAAAAATTGTATTTTAAAATATGTAATTTGACCTTGTAAATTAAGCAGGGGGCGCTATAGAAGGGTTTACTGGTTTATTTATAAAAAGGTTATATCTTTCTATACGAGTACGATTAATTGCACATAGAATGGTAAATTTAAAAAAATAGATTATTGTTTAATTCTTATGCCAGATATATTAGCCCTGAAGTTTATTATTATTTAATTTTCCCTTTAGCCGCTACGGTCACATTGGGGTGACAAATGCTTATTCACGCGCTGAAAGCTTTGTGGGTAAAGTTATTTGAAATGTTTTCAATAAATACATTGAGAATCCTTAGTAAATCTGAGTTTTAGCTACACATGTGTATCTCTAGCGGTTAAAGGGTTAAAAAATGATTTATTGTATCAGATATCAGATCAAATCCTATGAATGATTCTTCGTCATTTTTCCAATGAATACTTTTTTTATAAATTAAAAAAAAACATAAGGGTAACGCACAGATTCGACTAAAAATGGTCAATGGAAAGAGTTAGATTTAGTGATGAACTCTAGACTATAAATAAAAACATAATAATAATAAAAACACGATTTTTTTTTAGGATGAGTAAAATCAATCTGTCGCGAACGAATATTGCTCATCGAATTAATCAACTCTACTATAGCGCTTCTTGATATAGAGCGGCATGTGCGACAATCCCTTATATAATGCTCCCTCCCAGTGCGCCAAAGTAAAAATAGAATAAGCTCATTTATGGTTCGTATTGGTTTCGTTCAATTTATAAAATACAATTTAAAAAAACCTGTATGGGTGCTTAGTCTGAATAATGAATTTCATGAGTTAGTACCATATGATTATTATTAATTCAAATCTCTCCAACAGTTTTAGAATGGTTTAAATGTATAATACCGATGGAAACGTGCTATTGATTTATTTTTGATCAAAATTTCAACTGGGCAATAATGCTACTTTTTAAAAGCATAATAATTTAAGAAAATACGACATTGCGCTTCCAGCTTTATCTATTAAATCATAAAAAAAAATTATGTGCATATAATTCTGAAAGCTGTACATTGAATAGCTGAATAAAATTGCATAGTCCATTCAAATTTCACAATGAAATATGCATAAAAAAAACATTAAATAAAATTATCGAGCTGAAGCAAAAACTAATTGCATAAACGACTCGTAGCAATCATATTTCCTATCGATCGACATGATTAAATTGACACATGTCCGAATTACGAGTGAATCGGTCGTAATCGTGTTGATCCGACACGATATATATTCTCGATCGTCTCGGTTGAAGCACCAGACGTCGTCTAGTATCATGGTTCGTATTTTGGCAACACGTGGTGACCCTAACCTATTGTGACCTACGGACGATAAACATAATCAGGAACAAGGAACCGTCTGCTGATAACGAGCCGTGGCGTGATATTTTCGGCGCACGCGCACGACATTCGGCGAGACCAGAAGCTCGTCACGCAATCGTTAGCGACCGGATGGTGGATGTGTCTGCTGAGAGGCGATACCCACGCTGATGATGATCATCGTCGTCGTCGGTGCTTTCTAATTCTTAAAATCGTTCGAGACCCACCGACCCAATTTGTGAGCGGCCGCGTGTGTGGCAACTCAGCTTCATGATCCTGGACCCCCCCGAAATGACCCGAAGTCGAGTGTTGCGAGGTTGCACGCTTATATAATCGGATAAGCCATTGCACAACGCGAAATGCAATAACTTAATGGCTCGGAATCTAGGAAATTTACTTAAAACTGGCTATTGCGGAAAGCGGAGGAATAAAAATAAAGCGAGAGAGTCTGAAAACGCGTCTGAATAATAATGTCCTAGTTTGTTTTCGTTCCAATCTTGTTTACAAACAGTTTTTGGATTCTGCGACATAGCATAAACAACGCCAATCATACTTAACTGAATTTCGCTAATTGATATTTGATTTTTGGCTCAGCCTTCTGCATAAAAATCAACGATAATATATATTTTTATTTATGAGAAGATCGATTTAAAACGACTTTAAATATTTTACGTGCATACAGAGAAAGTCTCTTGAATTAAACGAAATATATACTCTGAAAGTAAAAGTTGTTTAAATCAAAAACCCTTTTTTTACCAATACGATGTCAATAAATCGTCATATTTACATACACTCGACAATTTTTTAACACGGTAGACACGTTCCACCAACAAATCGTGTATAAAATTTTAAGATTGGTTCCATTATTTTAAAAAAATCGTGTAAAAAAGATTCTCGTTAGGATTTTCACGCTTTCCACCCAGTTAGTTATAATATTAATCTAAAATTAATAGTTCTTCTATTAGTCAAATCTATGTTTTATCCGATTATATTTTTTTTACAAATTTATTAAGACCATTGAAAAATTAATGTAAGCAAGTATAGGGTCTGATCTGATATCTTATTCATTGTCATTGTTTTTAATTTTAATATAAAAAATACTTGGTTCAAGTTGTTTTCTAAAAAATCTTTTGGGCCATTACGTCTGGCCCACGGAGTGCAAACGGTTAAAGCTCGTTTTAAGTCTGGATCATAAGTAAGAAAATGCTGTTCTATATTATTAAAAAAAATGCATGATCCCGCGTCTTAACCTTTTACACTCTGTGGGCCAAACGTATTGGCCCAAAAGATATTTTAGCAAAAAAAATTGAACCACGTTTTTATTGAATAGGATATCAGATCAAATCCTATAATTTTTTTTATAAGTTTATAGTAATAATTTTTATATATTTGTAAATTACAATTAATGTAGTGGAAACATAAAATTCAACATTTTGTTTACTTTTTTAACCACTGGTTATTCATTGACCATTGTGACAAGTTTATGTCCTTTTGTGCCAATGAACTTCGGGACGTAACACCATAAAAATATAGTATTTCTGCTTTTTAGCGGAGCGTGTTATCATTTATAATGTAAAAATATATGAAATCCGTCATGTGTGCTAATACATTGATGGGAGCCGTCATATGTAACGAGATGATTTTTAAAAAAACATAAAAATCGGGCATGTCCGCATTTTTTCGTTTCGTTCAATTCAAATCGAGAAAAGCGCGTAACAAATGCTCCGTGACGCGTGAAATACGCGATTTATGAACATTTCGCACATTTTGAATCCGCATGCACGAGGATCGATCGAAATCTACCTACGTTTGCAAATCCGATACCGGCATCGCGGAGCATGCCCGAACAAAATAGCGCCGGGACCAATTTAAATGTAAAAAATGTATTTAGCGAATTTAAGCGCGGGAGTGACAGATCTGTCACCGGGGACGTCGCCCGGCGACACGTGAGCGCCACGCCCCCGCCCCTCACCTGGGCCTGCTCTTCATGTAGTTCTGTCCCAGGTAGATGAACAGCATGTACACCCCGATGTAGTAGAACGCCACCGTCCAGTTCTCGGACATCCATTTTCTGGTGTTCTGGTGTATGAACTGGTTCTCGAAGTCGAAGATGTAGGAGTAGTTGTAGCGCGTGGTGACAGTGTCGAGGAGGTTCATGGTGGCCGAGGGCGAGCGCGCCGAGTGTCGGCCGCGACGGCCGGGCCGCTACTGCCGGCCGCAACACAACGATCGGTGACGTAACCGCCACGCGCTGCCAACCCCCGCCCGCCGCCGCGTTCAAATACCGATTGTGACATGTTTCGTTTTTCCCACAATTAGGGATCCCCGAACGATCTAAATATCCCGCCAAATTACAGCCGGCCATTATTGATATATCGTTTAATTAAAGACTCGCCCGGTATAGCACGCGAACCGGGATAAAATTCCAGAAATTAAATATTCGCCGGGTTCGCACTTAAAAAATATATTCCGCCGCAACGCCGCGAAATTCAACCATGATCGGGATGAACCACTCTCAAATAGAATAATAACGTTTAACTACCAAATATGAATCTACATATTTTGCATATGTATTTAAATAATAATAAATAACCTACAAATATATAAATCTTTTTATTTAACCCTTATATTTTGCTGGGTACATTTTAATAAAAAAAAGGAACAGTGGGCGGATGATAAATTATGTTTTAATTTGTTTTTAATTAATTTTAACTTTATTTAATTGATATTTTTTCTGATAAAAATTTTATGAAACTGAAACACCTAAATCATCAAAACTTGTCACGTTGTTTTATTTATAAAAATTTAAATCCAAGATTGTTTCAGTCGTAGAATTTTTTTTTAGTTATTTTTCTACTAAAACCTAAACCTAAAAACCACGTGTAAATATGTAAAATAATCTATATATTCTTACAAATTTACATATTGGTTTAACTATAAAAATCTTCAAGTTTTTGTGTGCATTTTGTGCAAAAACAGTAGATGTTAAAATCTGGCTTACAAATGAGAGTGCTGGAGATTATGGACCATTTTTTCAAATCAATAACTATCAGTCACCGGTGCATGCCACGGCGCACCATTAAAAGTCGATGTCGGTCACCGGTGACTGACGATACGTTTTAACAACTACTGCTAAGCCAGTGTACACTTAATTGCAAATAGAATGGTAAACTCTAAAAAAATAACGAATTTAAATTACTGCTTAAACTTTTCCAATCTATAAGACATTCGGCCAAAACGTTTTTTTTTATCTAATGTTGAAATCTTTATATAAAAGGTATTTGGATACATGATACAGCTTCTCATTGCTTCGGATACGCACCACATAGGAATACGGCTCCAAATATTTGTCTTAAACTTCTCCTCTGCCATGATATCCAGTTGTCGCTCATCTTGTTTTGTCAAAGCCCAACAATCAGATCCGTATGATAGGACAGACGTGATGAGGGTGATGTAGAGCTTGACTTTAGTCTTCTTTGAGAGGAATGTCGACCGTAGATGCTATTGAAATCTAAAGTAGCACCGGTTTTTCAGCATGGTTTGTCTTCGGACTTCCAAATTGGTTTATTGGTGTATGTAATAAGTGAGCTAAGATATGTGAATTCCTGGATATACCGGTCACAACTGTCGTCAGAGTGGCCAGACTCGATTGGACTGATCACGTGTCAACGATGCGGGACAGTCAACCACCGAAAAGGCTTATGATTAACAAGCATTCCTGTCCCAAGAGGAATGGAAGACCAAGGAATTTAATTCATGGGAACGTCCAGAGCCCATCAGATAAATTAGTAAATTTTAACTACATTTGCATTCCGGACAATTTGTAAATTCTCATAGCGATTGAAGGGTTCAAATAAATACAAATATCAATTAGAGTATTTCCTATCGAGTGATAATATTTTAATTTCCGATAATAATTATGAATGAAAAATAAATCATCTATTTTTTATAACGTTATGTCATCATTTAAATAAATCAATATTTATCACTCGGCTAATGATCTGTGTTGGAATTTTTTCTCTCGTCACATTACATGAATGAATAATTTACAGTTGACACTAATTATATAATAAAATTTCCAAATATTTTATATGATTCAACGGAATCTTACGCGTTAAATCAATTTAAATAAATCTTCCGCAGATGAATTATTTATTTATGTATATATTTCATTGTGTTAAATAATAACGCCACATCTCTAATTCATTTTATATGAGATAATGAATGATTAATATTCCTCTAGTCATTTCTATCTCAATTCTATATCCCCAAACATATCAATTGCCTCCGAGCTATGAAATGCTTATTGTTTTTGTTGCTGAAATCCCTTAATTAATGGGCTGATCCTTCGATTGGGTTCGCTAATCAACAGAGAGACTAACGGACACTACTTTAACAATAATAAATATCATTTGAATATCATCTAAAATGTTTATTCATGTCAAATATTACATGTTTCTATTAACATTAATCTCTTCGATACATTAACATTATTTTCATTATTGTCAGCAATAATTGTCATTTGAATACATTGTTAAGTGTGAATTCCATCATGTGGCTCACTCATATTTAAATCTAATTTTATGGGATATTTAATTTAACGACTCTACTATTGATTAAATTCGACTAATATATTTTTCTATATAAATAGTAAATTTTATAATAGAAACATTTTATATGAAGATGAATTAATATTTTTTTCGTTTAAAAAAAAAATTAAATAAAACTAAAAATAGGACGATCCCTTTAAGAAATATACTAAATTATACTATAAATCCATTTAAATGTATAGTTGCAATGGCACATGCATAAAAATATAATAAACGTGTTATTTCAATAATATTTATAGCAGAAATCCATAATATCTACTAGAAAAATACAATTTAATTGACAATTTGCATAAAAAATATCTACGCAAGAGAGCAATATTTCCGTATCACGGAGGAATGCGAATTACATTCATCAGAATCAGAAAAAAATCTGTGTAGAGTAGTTTGAATCTCGTTTACTTAAGACGAATTTTGATTTAGATACGACGTTCAAATTTTAAAGATCTGAATTTTGAAAAATATTAAACAATCCTTTGGAATTCCAAAATTATTCACGAAATTGAATTTATAAGTGTATACGAGACGAGAAAGGAATGCAAAAAATTATATCGCATTTTAAATCGTTTTTCGCCTCCCCTATAAAGTTATATTTATTGAGATACGTCAAGATCGCTTTCAAGCGTCGATATATTTAAATATATATTTTTTTCTACTATCATTATATTTTTGTAACAATTTCATTTACAGTCTTCTAATAAAATTTCGCATGTGGACATTGATTATTGACTTTGTGCATTGGAATATCAAAAATGTAACGACCTACGATTAGAAAGCCCAACTTAATATTAAATAACCTAAACTAATAGGAAGAATTAAAGTAGTATTCAATTTTTAGCAACAAATATTACGATACTGTAAAATAAAATGTATAATTTAATAATTCATCATTGACAAAAACAATTTAATACTGGACTAAAACGAATGTAGTAAAATTAAATCACAGTATTTCAAATATATGCAAGTAAATGACAATATTTATAATAAAAAAATATATGCGAAAGCATCTATATTGAATTTGAGTGGCTGTGCAAAATTAAATCTAGTATGTCAGTTTCTAACAATTCAACAACGATAATAAATTCTTAATTATATTTTATCTTGTACATCTTTCCGCATTATTTAAAATATTAATTTGAAGAACGATTCAAAGTAGATATCAATTATACTGTTGATAATAAATAATGATTAAGCATCATTAATAATTAAATTATTACAAATAGCAGACATTTAACAATCTTAAACTATATCCATGTAATGCGAGTATTGAAAGTTATTCAATCTTTTAAAAATATTTTTTTCAAAGTGCGTTTGTCAAAAAATCAATAAAAATATGTTTATTTGAATTATATATTTAGCTCAATAATATTACGTGGCAATATATTTAAATTGATGACACTCGGAATGATTAAAAAAGAAATATATGCAATTCAATTAATATTATAGCTGAGATTTCATATTCATCGGTAACTCTAATTGTCGTCTATAAATATAATTTTACACCTAATTCAAAATTTTTAATCAATATTTAACAATTAAATCACAATTTGTCTTTGCAGCAATGGAAATAGTATCAAGATTTTCGCATAAATACCACTATCCAGTTTAAAATAACAAAAAAAGGACATTGTACGTACTACCTTACAATATTATTTAGCAACAACAAAATTTATATATTATTTGAAAAATATCAATCTTATTATTTTATACAATAATTGTATAATAAAATTCAACAACTATATTTTTTTGGTATAATTAAAAACCTAATTTTTTTAATATGATTTCTAATAATATAAATTTCAATAGTATATAATAAAAATAATTTTGCAAACAGCCTATCCTCTCGTAGTGCTAACTAAATTTCACTCGAGACAACCATGTTTCGGCAAACTTTGATAAAACACCAAAATTTATTTTTCCGAAGACATATCTCTAGCTTCATTCGTTGCATATAACTCCTCCGGTTACAGGCAAATTAGATCGCTTTCCGCTCAGGAAAGAATCGACAGCTCTTGCCGCTTGTCTACCTTCATTGATTGCCCACACAACTAAAGATTGACCGCGACGACAGTCTGCAAAAATATACGGCGAATAAATAACCACTTAAAACATAGCAATAATATCATACATAATATGCATACCTCCCGCTGCAAATACGTTATTTATTTCTGTACTATAAATATTGGATTTGAGAGTTTCAATGTTGCTCCTCGGATCAAGCGGCAAATCTAAAATAAAATTTATTCATTTAATAAAAAAATTAGCCTTGTAATATTTAAAGCGTATGTTATACAAACCTAATTCATTAGCAATATATTTCTCAGGTCCTAAGAAACCCATAGCGAGTAACACCATATCAGATTTATATATTTTTTCAGTACCCTCTTCCTCTTTCATCTCCCAACGCCCACCGGGGCCTTTATTCCATTCAACTTGGACTGTTGACACACCACATACATTGCCCTGACCTTGAATTTAAAAAAAAAACAAATGAATAATAAAACAAAATCGATTTTTTTCTCTATTGTTTTAAATTACATATTGTATTAAAATAAACATTCATGCAATTGCAAAATACTCTTTTGAAATATTGATTATGGTTATTATGTATAATATAAATTTATTTGATTACACGATTAGAGTAAAAATTGAATCTGCATCATCAGTCTCATTATTATAAATGAAATATTATTCCGAAATGTATTCATAAAGATATATTGTCGCCATTATTATGCAATACATCCTAACAATATGTGAGGGTTAAGACTCCAAGGATTAATTATCAGACTCTTGAAATTAATGTTATTCATTAAAAGTGCAGATATGTGCGTAGTTTTAGATATGGATCGCATCCGTTTCAATGAGGTGAAGCGAAGACATTGATCCGATGATTATCTGAGGCCTTTGATATCCAGACATGTAGAAAAGGCAGTCGCACCAGCTTCTCTGGTGCCATCCAATAGAGAAGAGATTTGTTGTAGTAGTTGTAGTTGAGACGCATAGGACTACTGTTGTGGCGACAAGTAATTCTGTGGTCTGTGATCATTGATGCAGGGGCGCACCGTCCATATGGCCAAATTGTGCAGCGCACACATGCGTCGGAAGATTAGGTGTGGCGAGAGGCACCAAGGGGGTGAAATTTGAAAAATATGAATTCATTAAACTTTCTTAAAATCTAAAAAAAATACTTTTACATAATGTTTTTTTATTTTAAAGGGAGGGATTTGTCTTTCGGACAAACGAATATTTCCAGAATATACTTTGGAATACGAGTTTTATGAGAATCAACGAGTACAAATTCAAAGCCGTTCAGGAATTCACATATCTCAGGTCACTAATAACAAAAGATAATGACACTCATCAGAACTGTCCTAACATACAGGTCTGAATGTTAGACTCTAACTGTTATAAACTGGCATAGTCCGTCCGTATCATTTCTGGGCTCTCGATATTCTCGAGTATATATTTACCATCGTCTAAAAATTCTTTTGTGAGGGTGGAATATTTTCCTCGGATCTCCTCCAAATTTAACACGAACCTCTTCGTGACCATAGTCCACTCTACAAATTCATAATTTGATCAACGTTAAGTCATATATTTGATACAAAATTAATAGTATATTTTTTCACCTGAATATTCTCGGCCATTGTGGCCAAGGATTATCCGAGCCTCTATTGTATTTGGGCAACGGTAATATTTCAAAACTAGTAATAGATTTGGCGCCTTGTCGCAGTGAAGTAGCAATGCAATCGCATCTATAACAAAATATAATCATTGAATATCTATTTTTTTTGACGTGATAATAAGAAAAATAATATTTACCCTGTATCCCCTCCGCCGATTATAATTACGTCCTTATCTTTTGCGCTTAGTTGAGGGCTAGTTTTTTGGTTTCCTTTTTGACGTTTCTGCCAGCTCTCCAAGAATTCCATAGCAAAATGAATTCCACCGAGTTGACGTCCTTTCAGTGGTAAATCTCTGGGCCACGTAGCTCCGAGGCATAACACAAGTGCAGCATATCTATGAACAAACACAAATCGTTATGTTTTATTTAATTTTATATATCATCGAGAGTTAGATTACGTACTCTTCAGCTAAATCTTTTGCCGATATATCCTTTCCGACGTTTATGTTAGTTTGGAATATGACTCCTTCTTCTTTCATTAAATTCACTCTTCGAGCAACGACTTCCTTTGATAATTTCATAGACGGTATACCGTATTGCAATAAACCGCCAATGCTATCGTTACGTTCGTACACAGTTACCAAATAACCAGCCTATAAAATATGTAAATAAATGAATAAACGCTATTTTCTCAAACTTATAAATCGTAGGATATGCGATTTAATTTACTTTATTCAGTTGATGTGCACAAGCTAGACCCGATGGTCCCGATCCGACAACAGCTACAGTTTTCCCATTCCGATGTTCGGGTATCTATAAATGAATACAATAAATTACAATAATTTCAAAATATTATCACCACAACGATGACTTACCTCTGGTTTAATCCAACCGTTTTCAAAAGCATTATCAATGATAGCACATTCAATATTTTTAATAGTAACTGCAGGTTCGGAGATACCGAGTACGCATGAACCTTCGCATGGTGCCGGACACACTCGACCAGTGAATTCTAAAATGATTCAAGTTTATAAATACTCTTTATTTTAAAACAATATAAATATTTACGACTAAATTTTAATATACCGGGAAAGTTATTTGTTTGAAGCAGTTGATTCAACGCTTCTTTCCAATTGCCCTTGGAATATAAGATCGTTCCACTTAGGTATAATATTTCCGAGCGGACAACCGTGAGACGATTGGCAGAACGGTACTCCGCAATCCATGCAACGGGCAGCTTGCACTCGTAAACCTTTACGCACGTGCTCCCGGTCGTATACCTCGTCCCAATCCTTAATTCTTCTTTCAGCAGCGCGGTACATACCGGTTTCACGCGGATATTTTATGAAACCACTATACAGATACAAAATTAGTATAATAAAATATAATAAGAAATAATTAATTAAACAATGATGTATACCGAGTTTTATCAAGGATCTTCTCTAATCGTCTTTTCTCCAAAGATACATCTTGAACAGATTCTTCAATATCTAAAACAGGATCAGATCCCCCATTTATCTTTACATTAGTATCAGTAATAGCCGGTGTTTTAATATTCATTTGCTTTAGAGCTCGTTGATATTCCAATGGGAAAACTTTAACGAATTGTTTAGCGGATGCTGGCCAAGATGAGAGAAGATCTGCGGCAATAACAGATCTAAAAAAACATTACAATTAAATAAATATCATCTATCGTTAAGTAATGATTTATTTTAACGCATACCCTGTGTATTGCACAAATTCTTCGAGTAATTGTTTGACCTCGGCTAAATCTTCACTCAGCTCAAGCGGTAACAATTCAACCAATTCTTGATTACACTTCAAACTGAATGATCCATCAACATCCAATACATAAGCAATTCCACCTAATATCACAAATATTTTAAAATTCATACATGTTTATTAATATTTAATTCATTAAAATTTTCCATAATATTACCGCTCATGCCGGCAGCGAAATTTCTTCCGGTCAATCCCAATATGACAACTACTCCGCTAGTCATATATTCGCAGCCGTGATCCCCTACGCCTTCAACAACAGCAATGCATCCAGAGTTTCTTACACAAAAACGTTCCGAAGCAATTCCCCTAAAATTAAAAATAAAATACTGAATCACTAGAATCAAAATATTTATATTTTAAGTTTATACCTGAAATATGCTCTGCCTGAAGTAGCACCATATAAGCAAACATTTCCAACGATTACATTTAAATGAGATTCAAACGGTGAGGTTTTAGGCGGAAAGATTACTATTGTTCCTCCGGACAAGCTTTTACCTGTTTAAAATAATTCAGTTAAAAAATATTATTATAAAATAATTATGCGATATTTTTACTCACCGACATAATCATTAGCATCGCCCTCTAATGTAACATTTACACCTTTGGTTAGAAAAGCGCAAAAGCTTTGACCAGCAGATCCATGTAGAGATATATTGATATTTGTACCTTCGGGAAGTCCACCTTCTCCGAACATTCTATAAAGAATTTATATATATTTAATTTAATATTAATTATTATAAATTACATCGATGTAATATGATACTAACAATGCAATATGATACGATAATGTAGACGCAAATGCTCGGCATTCATTGTTGATTATCATTTCGATATTAACGTTTCTCACAGCACCTTCTAATACGTTTCGACATTGATTTATTAAACTATTATCTAATCTCTTCTCAAGTTGGAAGTCCTAAAAACATATTTTATAATATAATTACTAATACATTTATGGATAATATCAAAAACTAATCAATAAAGGTTTACCTGTGGCACTGAACCGCCGACGATATTAACACCAGGTCTCATATGAAGGGCATTCTTCAGAATCAAACTGAGATTTAGCATTCTTGCTTTTTCGTTCAAATTATTTTCTCTAACTTTTAATAAATCTGTGCGTCCGATGAGTTCTTGGAATTTTCTAATACCCATTCCCGCCATATGAGTTCTTATCTAGAATATTAAAAAAAAAATACTTAAAAGCTATTTAACCAGCGGGATATACAAGAACAAGATCTTTCAATCGATATATTGCATTGAAAGAGCATTTTTTTTCGGTCCCTTCAAAAACGGGGATTACACTGTAATGTTATTGACATATACAAAGAAATTACCTCTTCTGCGAGCATAAATAAGAAATTGATAACATGTTCTGGTTTTCCAGCAAATTTTCTTCTCAATACAGGATCTTGAGTGGCAATTCCAACTGGACATGTATTTAAATGACACTTACGCATCATTGTACATCCTGACGATGAAAAAATATTTATTTGTAGATTTGAACTTTTACATCATCAAGAAAATTTTAATAATGACATTACCCAAGACTATCAGTGGTGCTGTACTGAAACCAAATTCATCAGCTCCCAATAAGGCGGCAACGACGACATCGAATCCAGTTCTCAATTGTCCATCAGCTTGGACGACAACTCTAAACACAAAATCCATAGATATATTATTGAAATTTTAACAAAAACAATATATTTATGTATAATACCTTGATCTCAAATTGTTTAAAACTAAAACTTGATGAGTTTCAGCAACACCCAATTCCCATGGTAAGCCTGCACTCTTGATTCCCGTCCAAGAACTAGCACCAGTTCCACCATCGTGTCCTGATATGACAATGTGTTCAGCTTTTCCCTGTAATATAATTCCCAGTTATTTTATCAATCGAACACATTCAAATCGAGTGACCAATTATATACTTTTGCAACTCCCGATGCCACAACTCCTACTCCCACTTCAGATACAAGCTTCACGCTTATTCTGGCATGCGGATTTGCACACTTAAGATCATATATCAATTCGGCTAAATCTTCAATGGAATAAATATCGTGATGAGGAGGAGGTGATATAAGACCCACGCCGGGTACTGAACAACGCGTTGCTGCTATATCGGCAGTCACTTTATAACCTATAAATAAAATAAATTGTTATTAAATATATTCAAATTGATGAATAAAGTATGAATTTGTAATCAATGATACCTGGCAATTCGCCTCCTTCTCCGGGTTTAGCTCCTTGTGCCATTTTAATCTGTAAATCATCGGCATTTGCCACATAGCCGGCAGTTACTCCAAACCTCCCGGAAGCAATCTGCTTTATTGAGGAGCGCCTATTAAATTCAGGATCATCCTAATAAGATAAAAATGCTTTAACCATGCTTTATAATCCAATATAATATATAATAAAATATTATTACAGTATCCAAATAACGGCTTGCAGTCTCTCCACCTTCACCGGTATTCGATTTTCCACCGATTCTATTCATTGCTATCGCCAAAGTTGAATGAGCCTCATCGGAAATAGAACCAAACGACATAGCACCTAAAAAAAAAAAAAATTTTATATAAAAAAATTTTTTTTCATGAAAGATGTGAAGATATTAAAAATATTACCTGTTACAAAACGTTTTACTATTTCAGAAGCAGCCTCAACTTCTTCTATAGGAATGGGTTGATCCAACATTGCTAATTCAAGTTGTCCACGCAATGTACAAGATTGTATAGACTCCATAGAACTCTCCCTAAATAATAAAAATAAATAATTAAATCGATGATAAAATATATAAAAATAAATATAAATAAAATACCTGTATCTTTCGTAAGCATTACTACTTTTCGAAGATGCTGCTTCTTGTAAATTTGCAATGGAATTAGGATCATTAATATGCTTTTCTCCACCAGCTCTCCAATGATAGCTTCCAGGATTTCTGTATTTAAATAATTATATATAGATACATTTTTTAATGGTTAAATTAATTTGATTGATAATATTTACCTTAAAACAAGCATATCTGCTGGTTCTACTCTATAAGAAAGGTAATGACGTTCTATAATTTCTTTTGCTAGGACCTCCAAATTAACACCACCTTAAAAATATGATTTATCATTGAATATAAGATGCATTATTGACATAATTATTATAGATATATCCAATTACCGATTCTCGATTGGGTTCCTTTGAAACATCTTTCGATGACATCATCGTTAAGACCGACGGCCTCGAAAATTTGCGCGCCCTTATAGGATTGTAGAGTGCTGATGCCCATTTTTGCCATAACCTTAAAAATATTAAACAAATGAATTACGAATATCAAGAAATATTAAAAATAAAAATAATGTGTATACTTTTGCTATTCCAGTTTCTATGGAATAAGAATATGCTTTGAAAACAACATCGTCGGTAAAAGATTGTTCTAACGAACCATCGGCACGAAGAGAAGCGGCTAATTCAAATACGAGATATGGGCATATAGCATCTGCTCCATAACCTATAAAAACAATTTAATATTGAAGAAAAACCAGACTTTAATGTAAAAAAATATATTTATTATGATTTACCTAGAAGTACACACATGTGATGCACTTCGCGAGCTTCTGCAGTTTCAATGATGAGACCGACTTTCATACGCTGTCGAGTTTCAATCAAATGATGATGAACAGCGCCTAAATATGAAAAATATTCGTTAAAATATATTTAATTTGTATATATTACAAATAAAAATACAAACCTAAAGCGAGTAATGAACTGACAGGGACTCTGTCTGTTCCCGCCGCTCTATCAGATAGCACAATTAATTGATATCCACTTTTACTAGCGTCTTCGGCTTGTAAACACAATTTATCTAACGCCTTTTCCATTCCCACTGGACCATCGTTGACATCAAAAGTTCCATCGAGGACACAAGTCTGAATAATAATAAATAAATCGTCGGTATTTTTTTTAAACATAAATTAAAATTAATCAAAGTTACCTTCCATCCTCTGTGTTTTGTATGTTTAATAACTTCGAGATCGGGTATGGAAAGAATAGGCTGATCCAAAAATAAACGGTGAACAAATTGAGACGATGGCTGCAGCAAATTTCCTACAGGTCCAATTGGACATAACAGCGACATGACAATTTTTTCTCTGCAAATAATATGATCAGTAATAACGATTATATGTATGATACAATAATTACGTATGAAACAAACCTGAATGGATCTATCGGAGGATTCGTTACTTGTGCGAATAACTGTTTAAAATAGTCATAGGGCAATGGTTGGAAGTTGGATAAGCACGCCAACGGTGCATCGTTTCCCATACTTCCGAGTGCTTCTTTCCTATTGACATAATGTTTCATAAAAATATTGTCATTTAAATAAAAAATAATAATATTCACATACTTGTTTTGAATCATGGGAACAATTAACATGTTAATTGTTTCCATGGTATAGCCGTAAAGCGAAAGTCTTTTATCGGACAATCCACACTGCATAGAACCAGATTCAGTCACTTCAACAACATTACCATTTGTAATAGGTGCCACATGGTCATTGCGGAGATCATCCATTACAATCTATATAAATAAACATATTAATAAAAACATTTCAAATCATCTATGTTATTTATTGAAATTTATTAATCTACTAAATCTAAATATTAAATTTATATAGCTCACCATCTAATATAAAATATCCAAATATCATTATAGGATAGCATTAAACATACAATTTTAGAATTCATATTTTAATTGAGACAGATATAATGAAACAAAATAAATAGATGGTGTATTCAATAAACCTGTTCTTTGAGCCACTGCGAGTGAGGTCTGCTGGTAGCAATGTGCAATTTCAGTTCAACATCCTGAATCATTTTCTTTTCAACAGTATCGACAAGTAACATTCTCCCAGGTTTCAGACGACTCTATATAATCATGTTAATTTGTCAGTTTATTGTTAAAAGAGTGTGTTACTTTGAATTATTTCTGTAATAAATTTAGTCCATGAACGCCGGTCAAATTATAGCATTGAGAAAAATTTAGATTACCTTAAGAATGACTTTCGCTGGATCGACGTCGTATATTCCGACTTCGGACGCCATAACAAGGATATTATCTGTGGTGATGTAAAACCGGGAGGGCCGTAAACCGTTTCGATCCAAAATTGCGCCTGGAATAAATAAATGTTTGTATAGATTTATTGTCATATTTTTTACGCAAGTTCCTGTTATTATTTACCTATATATCGACCGTCTGTAAAAGAAATTAAAGCTGGTCCGTCCCAGGGTTCCATTGCACACGAAGCCCATTTGTAGAAGTCTTGTTTGAGCTCAGCCATAGTTTTATCATTCTGCCAGGCTTCGGGTACCATGGTCATAACAGCTTCGGGTAGTGGGCGTTGTCCGGCGTGCATGAGAAATTCGAGAACGCAATCGGCCGAACCGGAATCGGATAGATTCGGTTCAACTACAGGATACAGCTTCTTCAATTCGTCCCCGAAAAATTCGCTTTTCATTACGCCCTCGCGTGCTTTCATCAAATTGACATTTCCGCGTAATGTATTTATTTCACCGTTGTGAGCAAGAACCCTAAATATTATATTACGATTAAAATATTGTATTTATTGAAACAAATACAGAAAACTACCGATTATCTTTGTGTATAATAACCGTGCAAGAATTTAATTTTTTTTTTAAATAGTATCGCGTTTAAGAACACATCATCAACATTGCACTCGAAGGGAGATAAGAGAGCTTCTTGCCCATATGGACAATATAGACATTGTGGCCAGATCTCAGGCAGCTCTTAAGGATGCATGTCAGCGAATAATGAGAGCAGCAGTTGGCATGGGACTAAGGATCAATGAGATCAAAAGAAAATTCATGCCCATATGCCGAGGACGAATCTTTGAACCTCTGAGAGTCGACGAGTACAGCTTCTAGGCTATCGAGGAATTCACATATATAGGTTCACTAATACCAAAAGATAATGAAACCAATTTGGAAATCCGAAGAAGAAACATGCTGACAAACTGGTGCTACTTTGGACTTTAAAAGCATTTATGGTTGAGATTCTTCTTGACGAGGGGCAAGTCTAGCTCTACATGACCGTCATAAGACCTGTCCTAACATACAGGTCTGAATCTTGGGCTCTTTATAATGCAATATGAGAGACAATTGGATATCCTGGAGAGAAGGATTTTGAGACGGGTATTTGGCATTGTATTGAATATCAGTCACAGCTGTCGCCAGATTGACCAGACTCCGGTGAGTCGGTCACGAGTCAAGGATGCGAGATAACCAGTCATCAGATTTTTTGAAAAGTAAGAGGTTGCCACAGAAAGCATATAATATTTATTCTCATCTAAGTGAAAGCATATGGAAGACAAACGATGGACTTATGTTTGCAAAATTTTTATCACTTAATGTCATTTCTTTAATGCAACCTATGGATCAATGGGTTATCTCTTTAACGAACCAACATTACTGTACTGGTCTTCTTAAAACTCTCTGTAACGAAAATGACAACGTGATCAAATTCTGGGAAAAAATTATGATAATGGATGCGATACACGGAACAATTCAATCTCGGTACAAAATAAAGTCAGTAACACTCGTTTAATTGTGGAGGAAAATTTTACCTGATGTAGAAGTTTTTTTGGATGTTAACGAGTCTGAGCAGATGAAATTACTGAAATATGCAAGTTAATGTCAACTGGTTATATTTCCAATCTTAGTCAACCAAATGACAAAAAAAATGGGGATGAAAATGAAGAAAAAGAAATTATCAATCGTATTAGTCACAACACGGCACTGATTTCTGTTGACCCTTTATTTAAGTACAGCGATCAATGGATAATTCAACCTGATATTAGAAAATCGTTAAAAGGTTCTTGAAAGCAAACCAAAATAAAAAATAATTCTTAATAAATACTAAACTTGTTACAATAAAAGTTTACTTTAGAAATGCATATGTATTTGTATTTTAAAACAAAATAATATCTCTGTTTTTTGATTATTCGTGCTGCCCTTCCTCGCCACTATCTCAGATAATCGGGAATTTACTGTATGATTATATTAATGACGTAATATTACCTAAGTGGATGAGCTCTTTCCCAACTAGGAAAGGTATTTGTAGAAAATCTTGTGTGAACCAACGCCAAGTATGTATCGTACGCAGGATTGTTTAAATCATTGAAATAATGCTAAAATAAAAAATGGATTAAGAATGATTTAATAGTCAAATTATAATTTTTATTATTAAATTTGACATATTATATACGAACCCATAATTGATCAGACGTGAGTAAACCTTTGTACGTGACAGTTTTGTGAGACAAACTGCATATGTAGAATCTTGCTCCGGGTATGGTGATTTCATGAGTGGCCCTCTTGCGCAAAACAAATACCTGTAACAGAATTAAAAACAATGTTTTCTGATATCACGTCTCATTCGTTAAAACATGAATATGGACTACACTGCCAAATTTTACATAGTATTACTGATGAAACCGCTCGCGCCTTCTTAACGCAGTCGATTCTGCAAGCTGAAATTTATAATGGCAGGACATTGTAGCTTTATCTATCATTATGGCATTTGACTTACCGGCAATTCAGTGTCGTCCGTATTGATCTGTTTGTTAGTTTCTTACCTGTTTTTTAAATTCATCTTCAGTTGGATCACCGGTGATAAACACCTGTCGCATAAATGGCTCCGAGTTTCGAGCTACCTGACCTGAAAATATTATTCAAAAAGAACTTCTTAAAAACGTTTTACAAACCTTGTTTTTTGCCTACGTTCAGCTTATGATAATTGAAATGGATTTGTAATTTTGTATTCTAAAAAGAATCCTTCAGTTTCTCCGAGTCTTTACCTTGGAAATCTTTGTTTTAATGGCGCGACTGATAAATCAAGGAAATTCCAATAAGATGAAATTAATATCACACTTTCAATTCCTCAGTTAAGCCATTTATGTTTTTATTATAATTAATTTTTCTGATAATACATTACCGATACCATATTTTTAAACAAACATGTTTATGAAAGAATATGGACCACTTTAATACTAGAACTCGTTTTATATAAAATAAAATATAATACTTATCATTTATATTTAAATAATTTTTCACTTCTAGCGTTTACTTTTGCGTAAGAAATTTTACAATAAATATTGGTCAATATTCTTTTATGTTAAAGAGTTAGTAAAGAAAAAATACATGCATTATAATGGTAAAATAATTAAAAATATATATTTCATACCGATAGTTGCATTGTTTGTAGGCACGTTTCGCCAGCACAAGACTTTGATATTTAAACTATCGGCCAGCTCGTTGAATTTGGTTTCCATTTCTTGATGATGAGATTTGTCCAAAAAAAATATTCCCGTCGCATATTTTCCAAATTCTGGCAAATCGACATGTTGAGATTTTCTGTAATACAAATAAAAGCATTATAATATATTTCAATATGCAAGATTCATTAATAATGTCAACCGTTCGTCTACGGAGAAGTTGATGGGTGGCCAAATAGTTTTATCGTCGCATTTCCTGTCTAGTCAACGCTATTGAAGTTATAAATAAGAACTTATAATTTTTATGATGCACATTCAAAAATAATTATGAATGATTTAAAATAGAGAATACGTTAATTATATATATTTTTTAATAATCTGTGAACATTTTGACCTTATTATCAAACGTAGATATTAGGCTATAGTTTTTAACAAAGGTTTAAGTTAGATCATTTTATTTAATAAATATTATGCATCGGTGATATTAAATTAGATATATGCTCATATTTTGTTACACATTGCCTAATTGCCATAAAATTATGAATAATTAATTATCAATATTGTTTGACATATCGTAAGACATTGATTGACGTGGAATAATATAACACGGATTAATTATGAACATCATGTAAAAATAACGTGCCCGAAGGTTAATGTCGGCATTAATGATTACATGTATAGAGAATTAGAAAGAACTAAATATATAATAAAAAAAATGTGTAGCGGAATTATTTTATATATTTTTTTTAATCTTTTGAATGTTAATGACATTGAAAAAATAATAAATAACAGTGTGATAATACTTTATGTATTGATAAAATAATTTGTTAAGATATTCGAATATGCCATCATATCGTAATAATGTATGGAATTAAATGGTTATGAAATATTCACATTCTTCGATTTACGCGAGATTTTAAACAGTGGTTTAAAAAAATCTGAATAATTTTATTATTTTTAATTTCCATTGTTTATGTATTTTAAATTGTCTATAGCATATGAGGATTTAAAAACACAACTTTACATGCTTGCTGTAAATAATTATGAGCAGAAATTAGTGGTTAATGTTCCATAGCGTGATGAAGAAATTGTTGATATATAAGCATGACGAATTACTTAGGAAATGTTTTTTCATGATTTAAATAGCCATGATATTGAGGAATTATTTAGCGAAGACGATCTGGTTGAAATGGTTTGGATTTATTTACAGTCAACCCTCTTATAGTCGGGAGACTGGGACTACGCTGTAGAAACCCGCCTTATAGAAGGCTAGGCAAGGCTTATTATGTTGTCACTACATATTTACGAAATATGTAATTTGACCTTTAAATTAAAGCGTTTTGTAGAAAACAGTGGGTTTTGTAGAAAATCTAGAAAGAAGCACTATAGGAGGGACTGCCGGTCACGGGGCTCTATAGTTGGGAGCACCGTGCACGGCACTAAGAATATTAACAAAGTTATCGATTTAGCTAGAAAATTAGAAAATAGGGTGCTAAATATCGAAATAAAGAAATGGCAACTTAAATTAGAAACGTTAGTTACTGATTTTTTAATAGAAGTAACTAGGGCGAATTCTTCTTCGAAGGAATCAGAAATTTGTGATATTTCCACTGATAATAATAGCGACTTCGAAGTAATTATGAGAAAGAAAAAACTGTTGTTTTGGGAGGCGACATCCTAAATTCGGAATATTTTTATTTTTTTTGCTTTTGTAATATTTTATATTATTATTATGTATATCATTTATCCATTTCATTACTATAATAAAATAATTAAATATGCTGTGTCAATGAAAATTGTACTGAATATGTAGAAATATATACAGTCGACTCTTCCATAGCGCCCAAATAGGGACCATACTATAGAAACCCGCCCTATAGAAGACTAAGGGCATACAAATTTTAGGCTTATGTTTTTTTATAAATTTTATTTTGTAAATTGAACGACATCAATACATTAAAAAAAAATTCCATTCACGTATTTTAAACGATAATAATTTAAATTATATTTTTGGTTTGTTCATACGGGCGTGTTATATTTTGGTGTCAGCTAAACATCATTGACATTTATTTCACGCGGCAATGTATTACATATTGACGAAATACAGTCAGCCCTCCTATAACGTTTCATCTAAAT
>JAGXCT010037045.1:29204-67012 GCA_022495035.1 Philopotamus ludificatus
TATTTTCTTTTCTTTATTGTTATTCTCTTCTTTATGGTTATATATGTCATTTTTTTAAAGTTACGATTATATTTTTATGCGTGATTGGCGACGTGGGTTATTCTGTTATGCCAATCACGTATTGTCTTTTTGAAAAAAAATAAAATCACAATACCATCCTGTCTATTCATAATAATATCACATTCCTCGACTGCCACAATCCATTTTCAAATAATCATCCCAAGCTATTAAGTATTACCTCATTACCCATAATTACCTCTTTGGGTGCATTCCTTTTAGTCCACTCATCTTATTCCTTATCCTAAATCCAAATAATTAACAATATGTATGAATGTAAGCTTCTATAAAAAGTGGCATTGCCTCATATCCCTCCCTTGAATATAAGGAACAAGTATAAGAAAGGATGTGTTATATTGTATTGTATATTATAAGATGACCTAATGATCTTCTTATATATTTCATCAATATCTAATGATAAGCATGAATCACTTCACAATTCACGAGCAGCATGATCAATTAGAGGATTAAAACATATATAGCATCTTAAAAAATAAGCTTCTTTGCAATATTTTTATTTCTCTTCAACTTTTTTATAGATTTAATCAATAAAATAATCTCCATCGGTTCTTATAACATTCTTTCATCTTTTTATCAACTTATTAATACACTACTCTACTACCCCTTTTGTGTTTACCAATTCTGGATTGTTGTTTAAATTGTTGATTGTTGAAGGGGGATGTTTAATTTTGTTAATTACAACATTTGTGAATACATTATAAGACTTGGAAATACGCAATACCCTTGCAATCCCACTAAACACAAAACAGTGATTTTTTTAATGCATTTTTGATGGAAAAATGGTTGCAACAGTTTGACACATTCAACCGTAATTCTAGATAGCGACTTCAATTCCGATACAGTCCTGGACAATTCTGAACGGTTGGCAACCCTACAATAATTATGTTTAAAAAAATTGGGTTACAAGTTCTGCACACAGCACCTGCTCCCAATTACATGTTGAAATATCACCGAAACTAATTACAGGCCAGTTGACAAAAAGCGCCAATCATTTCGCTGTAATTTAGTATATAATAATAATAAAAAAGTAGTTGGTCCAGTGCGCTTACATACACTGATGTAATCGTTGTATCAACCTCGACCGTGTTCCGTGTAAATATTTTGGTGCATGTGCAGCAAGCCAGTTTCTTGCAGATTTGAACGGATAACGATCTATTGGCATACAGCGATCCAATACCAATTATAAACATATTATAATAATCATTCGATGCGTTGCTATAGATCGCAATGCGTCTCAAGATACAAAAGTCGATCGACACTTTGTCGACTCAATTAAATCCAATAAACAAGAAATGAATAATGCCCATTTACATTACATCTGTCTCGAAATGAATCCGACCGCCTGGTAAATATCATAAAATTCCACGGTTAAAGATATCGAAATTATCAAAACAATGTTTAGAATGTTGAGAATGTTAAAATTTTACGATTGTTGCATTATCTTGCATTCGACCACTGATAACATTAAACAAATTCCTGTTACGCATGTCTGTCGCCATGGTATACGACGTTTATTGTTGTGATTTTGTGACAAATCTGCGCTAATTACCAAACAGTTATCGATTTAACTATATTATATATGGAGTTAGTATCAATTTCTTATATTTAACATTCGATTCATGCTTAGGTTGTCAATGAAGCTAATGTTTAAAAAAACATTAAAAATCAATAGTGTAAACCTTATCTTTATGTGCCATTAAAGATTGCCAAGCCATTGTTAGCTAAAATTGTACACCATTTGCATGCAACTGTGTTGGGTCGAATATAAAATACACTGTTAAAATATACATTTATTCGTATTTAATCTAGATCTTTGATCGAGAATACGATTCAAGGATCTATTAATACGCTTTTATAAGATGCAATTGCAGTACGTCGCATTTATTATTGTGATGTATGTGCGCAATCAACGTGCAACGTGTGACGCATCAGGAAAAATATAGTAAATATTTAATATTAAATTCAATAATTTCTTTTCTATGATTATGGAGACATTAATTTTGTAAATTGCATAATAGCTTTTTTAAATCGTATTGTCCCAAAAGATTTTTAGCAAACAACTTGAACCAAGATTTTTTTATTTAATTTAAAAAAAAGTCTTTTATTTAATCGAATATCAGATCAAACCCTATAGATGCTTCTTATTCATTTTCCCAATGAAATCACTTTAATTAATAAATGTAAAATAAGTGGACAGAGTGGAAAGGGTTAAATATACATATATCGCGTGAAGATATTGACGAGATTCTATTCTATTAGTGGCTGAACGGCGAAGACTTAATTGAAATCGCGTCCTCGAACATCAAGTCAGATGATGGGAGCAACGAGGAACTACAAAACAGTGATGACGAACCTTTTAGAGGAGTGGGTCAAGTTTTGTTCATTTGTTTAGCCCATTCGTCACGGCGGCTCGAAAACAACCACATGAATGAATTGTTCATCAATATTTTGACATACAGTGAAACCTCTCATAACGAGCATAATTCGTTCCAGAATCTTGCTCGTTGTGTGAAACACTCGTTAAGCGAAATTAATTTTCTCATATAAATCAATATAAAACACGATAATGCGTTCCATGCGAAATATTTTTTTTAACGTTTATTCAAATAAAATTATATGCTTATAAATTGTTAAAGATCGTAACAACCTGGATAAAAACATTTTAAAAATCGAAACTAGCTTATTATTTATTAATTTATGACAAATAATTAATTATTTTACCAGGCCGTCTAGAGACATTTGTTTTAGCCGGACTCTTTAAAATTTGCAAAATGTGACACAGCGTTATCATTGACTATGTTTGTAGCACGCATAGCCACCTCCTTATTAGGATGATGCTTCTCAATGTACGATGAAACAGTTTCCCATGCTTTCAGCATTTCTCTTATTGCATCACAAGATTGTTTCTCTGCTACTCTTCCTCCAAACACTCCTTCATAACTTATTGCTGTGAAATACGATCCAACACACACAAGTGCGTCATACGTTTGTGACTTCCCTTTCTGCGTCACTCGTTATGCGAAATGTTGCTCGTTAAGGGAGCAATTTTTTCACACTTTTTTTGCTCGTTATGCGAATTACTCGTTATGCGAGGTGCTCGTTAAGAGAGGTCCCACTGTAT
This sequence comes from Philopotamus ludificatus, assembly GCA_022495035.1. Classification (NCBI taxonomy): domain Eukaryota; kingdom Metazoa; phylum Arthropoda; class Insecta; order Trichoptera; family Philopotamidae; genus Philopotamus; species Philopotamus ludificatus. Next base: position 32,404 of record JAGXCT010037045.1, read on the forward strand.
TAATGTTTCAAAATATTCTGCAATGACTTTCACACGTAAAAAGACTCCTCAATTCTGTATATCATCTCGTAGATTCGTTTAAAGATTTGAGTGTCACTTAGGATTTAAAAAAAAAAATATTCTTCTTATAAAAATAGTTATTTATGATTTGGTCGATATTTTGGATTTTTGACCTAATCAATATGACGCGGAAATGACAACGCTATCGGCGATATTTCGCCGCAGACTGAACTCTCGCAGTATGTGTCATTCGCACGTTTCACTCGCACTCGGCACATCATATCGGATGGGAGCGAAAAAAAAAACATCGCGTGCGTGACAGCAGCAACGAATATTGTTGTTGTTTTTATTTTTTTCGCAATTGCATAGGACAATGATTAATTATAATATTTATTCATTAGACTTTTTAGACAAATACTAAAAATGTTTGTGACATGTAGGATTTATATTAAAAGAGTTATTCGAAAAAAAAACAAAAACTTGGAGTACCCAATAGGCATGACTACTAACTGGCCCGTGGGTCACTAAGTCTGGAGTGACTTGAAATGGAGGGGGGTGGAGGAGGTTGTGGTAAAAATAATACCAATATTTTGGACACCAACAATTTTTTAACGGAAAAATTGACATTTGAACCTTTTTAACACCATGCGCAGTGGTCATTTGAATGAACAAGTAATTAAGAAAAGCACATGTAAATTATGAAAAAGTTGATAAAAGTATATTTAATGTGAAATCTGTAGTTGCTTATATTCAGATAGTTTCTTAATATGATTCTTAACGTGTGGACCCAAATATTGTTAAAAGAGCATTACCAAGTTTCTTCATTGATACAAAAATCAACGCATGGGTCAATTAAAAAGCCCATGTGAATCAGTGTCTTACCCGCGGGTCATAGGTTCGTCATCAGTGACATAGAACAATCACCACTGAGCTAAAATAATTAAAAACTACTAAAAATGTTAGAGCATCTGATGAACAATATTCTGAAAAACAACTAAAAACAAAAAAAGCCCTGTTGGTATTGCAACAAGTATCTCATTCGAAAAAAAAAATGTAGAGAATCGTCACAGACGATGGAAAATTGATAAGAAAATCAATCCATCATGAGGTATTAAATCTAAATAAGATAATTAAAGCAAATATGTATTCCGATAAAAATATTTCACTACATGATAATATAAGCCAAAATATTGGAGCTTTCATGATCAGTTCTACAACTTCCTCAATCAATCTCCAGATCTGCCTCAATCAGATTTTAGCTTTCCTACTGATTTTTTTTTTGGGAAATAAAAAAAATAACTAACTAAATGGTAACAGATCATACAAAATAATAGTTAATTTGTATATATAAATAATTAAAATTATAATATTATAATTAAAGTAAATATGAAAATATAGTAAATTTTAAATTAAAGATCGGAATGCTAAAATATATACATGTATTCGAGTTTTGTTTAAATAAACCAGTTATTATCGAAACAACAAAACAATTATATAGTAATAATAATCGTTTGAGTTCAATTTGTGTCCAGACACTGAAATAAAAACCTCTGTAAGTTATTTTAGTGTTGTGTTGTTCTTCAGCTTTCGTTTTTGTGTCATAAATTACATTTTATTATTAAAGGTAAATGTTGAAGCCCGAAACCAACGAATATCATATTCGTCACTACATGCTGATTTTTTAATGATCAGGGTTAAAACCGCAAATACTAATTAAATTTGAAAATGATAGAGGATTACAGGACGCTTCTAAATTAGGAAGACCCTCAAAGCTCGATGAAGACATGCTGAAATCTTTAATTGAATCCGATCCTCACCAAACTATAGGAGTACTATAACAAACATTCGCAGCTTCAACAACGTCGACAACACATGATCATTGAAACCGACTCGGCAAAGTAAGCAGGATGTGTATTTGGATGCTGCACGAACTGGCCGAGCATAACAAAAAACAAACGGACTTTTGTTTGCGAAAAAAATCTCAACCATTTTTGCAGCGAATTGTAAACGGAGACGAAAAATGGATAGTTTACGATAAAATGATAATAAAAAAACAATGACTTTAATAATTGAATAACACATTTTTATAAAGAAAAGACTTTAAAAAAATGCTTGGGGTGTATTTTTCATTATATATATACCCCCTTCGGACGACGCGGTTGGTTACGAGCCGACGCGAAGGATCGGTCAAAACCAGGTGAAACCATAGGTGCAGAAGTCTATTGTCAACAATTAGACACATTGAATCAGAAGCCAAAATAAAAACATCCGAATCTATCCAATAGAAAGATTAAAAAATTTAATTGGGAAGTACTTTTGTATCTCCTGTATTCGCCAGACATAGCACCATCAGATTATCATCCATTTATATCGTTAGAACATTCGCTAAATAATAAAAAAATAAAAATGAAATAAACTTTAGGATCATATTTTGCATCGAAATTTTCTAGCTTTGAAGAGAGATGAGAAATGGTTGTAAGTAATGAAATAAATAAGTTTTATGCCAATTAAAAACGCATGGATTTCTTTCCGGATAACTTAATAGATCGAAAAAAACAGAATTTTATTCACCTAATTCGTTAAAAAGCCCGCAAACTAATGTAATTCTTCGAATCTATGAGTTACTCTCATTATATTGTTTTACAAATTTATTAAAATGATAAGAATATAAAATGAAAAAGAAAAATAATATTCGTTTCTGTTGCCACAGACGCGATGTTTTCTCTCGCCCGCATCCGGTACGATGTGTCGAGTGCGAGTGAAACCATACGATTGAGTACTTGGCGATCGGTAGTCGCTGGCGTGTCCTCGCCAAACGGGCTTGGCATTTACTCGTCATATTGATTAGTTAAAAAATCAAAAATTCGACCAAATTGATGAATAGCTATATTTATATTCTAAACAAGTTAAGATGTTGATGAAATGAAATGCTTGGGTTCTATTTTACACTATAAATAGACTCCCTTTGGACGTTGTCGTTGTTTTCGAGCCGCCGTGACGGATCGGTTGATAATATTTCTATTTTAAAGACATAATTTCTTTGAGTTCATCAGGTCGAGTTTCTTACATACGGCCCCCCATTTTTTTTAAATAAGGGTTGCTTATTCCTTATCTATAGGGTTTGATCCGATATCCGATTCAATAAAAGACCTTATTTTTTTTAATTAAATAAAAAAATCTTTGTTTAAGTTGTTAATAATAAATAATTTTTGGGCCAATACGTCTGGCCCACATAGCGGCAAAGGTTAATTTATATAACAAATGTATATTTTTGTTTGATTTTATTTTGTGTGTACCAATCTACGCGTAAAAAGGATAAGTTTTATATGTATTAGTACCATTTTTCCTGTTTCCACATAGGACGGTGTTGCGTTACATTCTTGCGTTTAACGCAGCAGGATTAGAGTCTAATTTTAGATGTCTACATTGTGCGAGTTAACTCCAGCCACTTCGTCTACCAGTCTTATACTTCAAATAGATTTGCGACACGTGCTTTAAACAATTTTCATAAAAAAAAATCCAATTAATAACTAAATTTTAATTATTGCAACGTCATCTTGAACATTTTTTGATCATCGAATTTCATTCGAAATGAATTGAAAACACTTGAATGGAAAAAAAACATATATTATATCAGATCGTCATGTGAAATGTGTAGAAAAATGCATACAAAGCTGAACAAACATGTCATAATGTATGTAACGATCAGCACAATTCGATTAGAAATTCGTTAAATGAATGCCAGCAGATAAAATTGCCGATGAATCTGTTTGAATTGCGCAATATGTTCAGATTTAATTTACAATTAAAATGTGTATCTCGTACAAGTCGATGTCTAGAAATATCCCGCAATGTACAAATCTAAATATATATAAACCCAATAGTGGACTGCGACCGTGAAGATGAAGCATGTCAGCACGTGCCATCTCGCTTGACGGATATCTTTGAATGAAATTTATTATTTTCATTGAAAAAGCGTGACGATTTTGTTCTAATAATATGCAAATACTGCGAATTTGATTATGTATAATTTTGTCGGAGCAACCTCTGCGCGAACGGACCAATTTAACAGATCGACATCAACATTTCCAGCCGACAATTGCCTCTAATAACAATGTTTGGTATATTATATTGGGGCATATCATACACGGCAGGCGCAATCACTGCCCGTTTGTCCAAATTGCACAATTGTATGTCAAGGATGCTGGGCTAAATAATAAATTAATAAAATCTCACGATCAACTTACCGCAATTCGTCTGAATACAAGTGATGAGGGATGGCGGTGAGGACACCGGCTCCATCCCCAGTGTCATTGTCGCATGCGCAGGCTCCGCGATGCTCCATGCGAAGCGCCAAAGTTTCAGCATCTCTGACAATCTATAAAAAAAAATATAACATACGGTGTCAGTTTCTAGGCGGTCGTATTTTAAATGAATTTAACCGCAAGAATTGCTTGCATCTATCTCGTCACCTTGCACAGATCATTTCAATGCAGTTTATGCAATATATGCATCCATGTATATAAATACGTATACAGATTTTACGCAAATTCAACGGTATAACACCAGACATACAATGAATCGATGAATAATATTTTAAAGGTTATCTTCTCGATTGTAAATATTGGTACAGCTGTAGAAAACGTGTCATATGCCTATTTAATTTGACGTCTGAACTTGGCCTCAGATAATAAAATGTTTATGCTTAAGAATTATGCTTAAGATTTATTATCCACAAGATCAACCAATCATTGATATCTACGTAACTGGAATGAGCTGCATTCGGTCAACTCGCTCATGTTTTAAGGGGAGACATAACAAACGACAGGTCTTTAATAGATGTATCCTGTTCGCGCTAACATATGGCATTGAGACCATGACTTTCATTAATCATGCGATTAATGATCTACATTTGACAGTGAAGCCCTGCTAGTGATCGCAGTGGAACTAAAATAACTAACGATTATGAAGACAGAGTAAAGATCGTTGGACTTTACGTGACCTATGCCGAAGATCAAGGAGCACTAAAGGTGCTCACAAAGCAGATACTCAAAACTACGTTATCATTGATTCATTGCATCTATCTAACACGGCATAGAACGAAAATTTTGAGAAGGTGTATGTACTTATTAAGGTGTAAGGTGTATTTATTTTTTAATGATATTTATATTCTCTAAATGTCTGAGAAAAACGAATAACCATTTTTTTATCTCTACTGTTCAGATATGGAACTGATCCTTTTCTTAGATGGATTGTTACTGGGATAAGAAGTGGGTTCGCTACACTAATATAAGGAAAAAATCAATGACTTTCATTGAATCAGGTCTACCCCTGGGCAATCATTGACCGCAAAAGATCCTCCTTATTGTATTTGATGAGATTATAGGAATAATTCACAATCAATTACTAAAACCCCTACAAACAATTACTGAAGCACAATTAATAAGAATGCAGGAGATATTGCTTAAATTAGGAAACAATCAGAGGTGAATTCTCCAAAATTTGAATAGAAGATCAAACTACTCCAAAATTAAAAAGGAATAAATAAGAATTATCCAACTAAACACGTCCGATGTCATTGAAAATGTAAAAATAAGTAAATTGTTTGATTTCCTTCAAATCGCAAAATACAATTAACAAGAACCTAACCCCAAATTTTGCATGGGTGCCTAACCTTCTATAGCGTGGTCCCTATCTGAACGCTATAGAAGGGTTGACTGTATATGATCAACAGTAGACGCATAAAAACACTGAATAATAAAAGAATATTTTCTTCATGATGTAATAAGCAAGCTCGTTTAGTTTTTTCTCCATTTTTTTTATATATAATTCAGGATACTTATTTTCCTTCTAAAACCAGTCCAGCTTTCAGTCACAGATTCTCAATAAAGCGCATAAAACTTATTTAATATATAATTATGTGCAGATCTAACAAATAACATGCCCTTGGACAAAAAAATACTATTATTTGATATATTCCTTTAGCTACGATGGTCGCCCCGATCCGACAACTGTCAACTAACCGCACACAGGTGCTGGAAGCTTTGTGTAAAAGTTATTTGGATAGGAATGTGTTCATTCGATTAACGGAAATATCTAGAATCCATAAGTTTCGTTAGTAAATACGAGTTTTAGCTACATTTGCAATTTATATAATGGGTCATAATTATGTAATTTTCTCTGGCGGTTAAAGGGTTAAGCACTTTTCAAATACAATAAAATAAAAATACCTTATTTAACGTACAATAAACCTACGTGCCTACGTACAAAAAATATAAATTACGTCGCGTGGTGTAGACCAAGAGCGTTGCTCGTCGGCGCTACCAGTGTTGTGTATTGGATGGATACAGGGCGACAGGGGGTGGGGGGTTCCCATCGCTAAGCGCTGTGTTGCGCTGCGACTCGAAGCAGTCAGTCAGTACACTAATTATTTTCCTCAATCGCTGATAATCGAATTTAAAATTAAAAACAGAATTGTGAAAGAAATAATTCAAGAATTTTTCGATTATCTTTATTAATTCCTTCCGAAGAAGATACGTGTAATCACTATCATCCGTTATTAATTAAACAGCTCTAAAATTTAACACTTTTGAAGTGGAAGTTAATGAGATTTCATTGGAAATCGGATGTTTGGCCATAAATTTAACTGACAACGTAAAAAAAAATCAGCAAATTCTTGGTGAACCAGCATCTTGTAACCTTTTGTTTGTTCATGGCTGTAATTATATTACATGTATGTAGTGTTCTATTACAGTATGTCGTACACGTATTATATATTTAGAAAATACGAACGAGATACAAGTCCAGTAGACAAATTGTGACCAATTATTTCCATACACAATATACGAATGAGTGCATATATTTATAGAAAATATATCTTATTGTAATAAACATTTTAACAAATAAACCTATTAAATAATAATTAAGACAAACCTTGTGACTGCGTTTTCCATCAATGGCCACAACAAATCCGACTCCACATGCTTCGTGTTCATTCTGAGGGTCGTATAACCCCTGCTTGGGTGGAGCTTCCCACTCCATACCTGAAAATGGAAACAAAATAAGGATCACCATAGCAAAATATAACACGTGCATATGAAAATCGTGCACGTATAAGCACGTGAAAATCACGTGTAGCGGTGCTAAAATAACATATTTTTTTATAAATAGCACACTCCACTCCCCAAAGATAAATTTTACTAACGACCATATCCCCAAAACTAATCAATATCATGTCATAATCTAAATCGCGTGCTAATTTGATCAACAAACACGCTTTGTATTATATTAATGAAATTAATGCTTGAATCTTTGTGCGGATCAATAACATTTTCATGTCTTTTATTGGAAAATTGACATGGTATTGTTAATCACATGAATGTAAATCGTTATAATTAACCATAATGCCATATTGTGCGTACTGTTGCGACACGAACATACTAATTCCACTAAATAACTAATAATGCCACCAGGTTATGTCAACATTTGATTAGAATAGGACTGCTTTGTGGAAGTTAAATAACTAAATTACGCAGAGTTGTAGTTAAAAATATATATGTTAAATATGAGACAATTTATTTTGTCTCGAATTACATAACCTAGGGTTCGACAAAAAAAACGAGATCACCCTTGGCCTAAATTTTCGAGTAATTTGACACTGACAGACAAAACATCGAACGTACAACGTTTACGTGAAGATAAAAATGTCTGGCACTGATGTTAAAATTTAATCGCCGTTTCGTAATATGGACAGTATTGTGTGTGATTTATTTATATGGATAAAAAATGGTACATTGCAAAATAGACTTACATGGAATGCATCTTTAACCTATTGAAATGAACAATGCATGTTGCATAATATCAGGTAAAAAAAATTCCTGTCGAAAGACAGGTAAATCCTTACATATTCTTTTCATATGATAAAGGATATTCAGACTACAAATGCATTGATCCACGAAATTCTATTACAATTTATGATAATGTGTAATAATGTCAGGACGTTAAAATTATTATTATTATTGTAATATATGGAATAAATTGCGAAATATCTTTTTTATTACATGTGGTTTTTGTATACAAACATTTATGATGCAATGTCAACATATCAAATAGACATAGCACATGTTGATAAAAACGGAAATGATAAAAAAAATCAGACAATGCTTCCTACGTCCTGAATGATATTTAAAATATAGATGAGATTGTGCTATAATATTCCCGAAATTGTCACGTGCAGGGATAATAGTAAATATTTTCAAACGATACCCATGCAAGCTAAATTGATAATTCAGTTGCGAAGTGTGAATCGAGTCATTTTTGACATTTGTATACCAGTGTTGCCACTGAAAATAATTTTTGATTTGGTACCTGTGCAGCGGCGGAATGTTGCCAGGAGACGTAAGGCGCGCGCAACCGACGGCGACCTGCAGCGGACTGGCGCGGCGGACCGCCCGCACACCAGGCCCCATATCGATCTCCCGCTCAGGACCAGAAGCGCATCCTCAATGCAACTCGAAACCTAATGCATTTCAGATCCCATTTCTTTTTGACATTTTCCAACTAAAACAATTCAACTATTATCAAAAAAAAATATAAATACATACAATTTATATTATAAAACCTAATACATCTCTACTAAAAAAAATACATTTTTATGTTAAAATTAATATTTTTATTATTTATTCCATAAAAATCAGTAAAGAATACATAGTTGTATAATTTATATAATTATTATTATATTAATGCCCTGTGTGTAATAACTAAGATAACATTTTATAAATGATTGTTAATTAAACACTTTAATATATATAGCGTTATTATTTATTAATGTCGACAATTCGTGACATCTATAATATTGAAGTATTAATAAGGAATAAATAAAATTTAAATCAAATGCCACGACATCTATAGTGGAATATAAAAAATATTTTCTAAAACAATCGCATGTGACTGAATTCATCGAGCAATGCTTGGTATGTACACATATATTTGGTTATTGAATTAATTAATATCGTATAATTGTGTTATAAAATTATAGTGAAATTTAATATTAGCGTATTTGATACAATTGTATTTTTACGAAAGGGGTGTACGCTAATAACATGTTGACATTTGTGTGTTCGGCAACCCGTACGTCAAATCGCGAACACGTGCGTTTGACGTTTATCCTCGCCGGAGTTCCGGTTTGTTGACATTTATGGGTGGGGCCGAACAGGTAGTCTCTTCAAAATAATCCAGTGTTATTCATTCAAGAAAAATTCTTGAAGGTTACGAAATTGTCGGACGTTCGCTTCTGCAGACAGAAAGTAGGTTAATTGTAATAAAAACTTTCACTGAGTAACTTTCGATCGGACGGAGAGAAGAGGGGGCGACTGGGGGCCAGTGTACGCCATGAGCTTGTGGCGGGTGGGTGTGGCGAGGTTTCTGGCTGGGGGAGGAGGTCCTGGAGCTGCGGTAAGCATAGCACCGAGCATCTGGCAACCGAAACGCACCTCGGCTGGACTTGCCAATCATGCTCGACGTCCTGACTGGAATCGCGCTGTCAGCGAAGCGGAGAAGATTGTCGGGTATCCCACGTCGTTTCTGAGTTTGCGTTGGTTATTAAGTGACGAGATAGCCAATGTGGCTCTTCACCTGAGAAAGTTGGTCGGAAGCAATCATCCACTGCTTAAAACAGCCAAGTGAGTACATTTACATGATTATTTTGATAATTGACCATTGTTCTGGTTTTTCATTAATATTCTACTCAGCATTATGCCAATACTGATTTAATTTTTTATCCATTTATATTCATTACACATGTACATAATATTAGTTTGATAAATCTATGCGTAGTTGAGTTTCTGTTTGCAAACTACAGTCACCTGAAATTTCTCTTAAATCCAATACTTTAAAGCAGTAAAATCTATGCATTACTGGTCTTGGGCGTACATATTTTACTGCATACAAAGGAACAAATTGAGTTATTTCATGGAATGATTTGATTTAAATTTATAATATTTAGAATGAATTAGAATGTAACTCAATGTTATGCGATTCAAATCAATTGAATAACTTAATAAATCATTTCTCAAGTGAATCGTGATTTTTTCTTTCTGTCAACCATTGAGGAAAATCTTAATAATTTTTTTTATCCTTTTGGCAAGTAACGATTGTAACAGAATTTTCCTCTTGTACTTTTTCCTTATATTCTGATGTTGCTTTTTGTTTTAGAAATCTTTTGTACAATGGTAAAAATAATATGCAAGCATGGGGATTGATAGTTTTGTTAGTATCGAAAGCCGCTGGCCACAGTCCGGAAGTTCCTGACTTGGAACAGGATAAGTCAGCTGGAGTTCTTCACAGGTGATTTAATTTAAATGTTGCTATATAATTATTTATTTTCCATTTAATATTATTTAATATGTTTAGTCAGCGGGCATTAGCCGAAGTCACTGAAATGATCCGAACAAGTCATCTAGTTCACAAAGGTTTAGTGAATTTGAATGATCGTGAAGTAGGATCTGCTTCAATTTCTAATCTCGGAGATATGACATTCGGAAACAAAATAGCGCTTTTGAGTGGCGATTATCTCTTGGGCAATTCTTGTGCTGAATTAGCAGGTTTAAGGTATTTAAATATCCCCTTTATAATAATTCATTTTTACGACGATATCTATAATATAATAAATACTATTAAATTATAGAAACCAAGAATTGGTTGAGTTGATTTCTTCGGCGGTCAGAGATTTAGCAGAGGCTGAATTTGTCGGAGATCGAGATGCACAGAACAATCCACTGCCATCGAAACCAATCCTCGGTGAAGTACCACCGCTTAAAGGTATATTATTCATAGATTTGCTCTATTACAATTTAATTATTAATATATATTTTTTTTTTGATATATAGAATGGCAATGCAGATTGGAGCCATTGAGCGTCGCTGGATTGTTAGGACACGCCGCACCTGAATGGGCAGCTAGACATGAACTTAGTGCTGGAGCTTTGCTGGGAAAGAGTTGCCAAGGAGCTCTAATGCTCGCACAACAGCCAAGAGAAATGCAAAAAATGGTAATCATTTATATAAAATAATTAATAAAATGTTCATAAATATATACTTTATATAAATATATATTTTTTTAGGGATATTTATTCGGATCCCACTTGGCATTAGCATGGCAGGCGTGTTTAGATTTAGAACCATTTTCAGGACCTTGTACAGGTCCATTCTCACTTGTAAGTGCTCCTGTCATGTTTACACTCGCTCATTATCCACATTTATATAGCCTTATCGAAGCTGGACGTTACGATGTTAATCAAGTTGATTATAATACGGTAAAAAATATAAATAATTTAATTTACATTCAAATGTTTATGTATTACTAAATTATTTTTATTTATAGTTGCATAAAGAAGTTTTGGCTGGTCCAGCTATTGAGCAATCACGTCAGCTTCAAAGAGAACACAGCGATGCTGCAACACAGGTTCTTGAGATCTTCCCGAACTGTGATGCACGCACTGCTCTGCATAATATAATCCTGGCGATGCAGGACGCATAAAATATAAAGTTGTGTATTATATATATATACATACATTCATAATATTTATAGATATTAAATCCATGTAATGACTGAAAGTAGTATTTTTGTACCTGAATAAATTTCTCGAATATGGTAAATTATTTTTTTTCAGTAAACTGGAGATAATTCAATTTTTTTGTTTTTATTTATCTCCATAAGGAATATGTATGTGAATCTACCAGTAATTTTATTTAATAATTAGAAATAAGATTTGCACAAAAATGATCATCATTATGCATTAGTACCTTACGTATTCAGTTAATACACTTATTTTTATTTTTCAGTGGCACATTTCAAAGTAAATATTTAATCATCATGCAATTTGTTGTTTATTGTTATTTAATTTATATTTTTTTTCACTTGTATATTATTTTTATAAATTTCATTTAAATTCTCAATTTGTGATAATTTAAATTATAAGATTGACAGTTGCCTTATTTTACTGTATTAACCCAAACTAAACATATAATATTGTTGAATATCGTTTATAATAAATATTTTCATATATTTTTAAACAGCCTTCTTATTATTATTTCTAAAATTGCCTTCCATTCCGAAATGTCATTGGATTTATTTTATTCGGGATAGCCGTTTTTGAGGCCAAATCCCAATTAGCAGAAACCAACTAAAAAAATCGCTTAGAATGCATATTTTGGGGTGTAGTGTAGTGGAGCATTGATGCAAGCAAGGTCATGGATGCATTTGTGGCAGAATTTATTTAAAAAAATATCTCTTACTCGCTATCCTGAGACATTAATCGTGTTGTGTCACTGCTTTACAAAAGGCATTCCTAAAAATTGGCAGAATTGGATTTCTCTTGAGGTTGGCAGAAATGGATTCTTCCTAAGGTTGGGAGGATTAAATTCCTCCTAAGATTGGGTGAACTGGATTTTTCCTAATGTTGGCATAATTGATTCTCCCCTGAGGTTTACAGGACTGGATTTATCCTAAGGTTGGCAGAACTGGTTTCCTGCTGAAGTTGGCAGGTCTTGATTTCTCCAGTTTAGCAGAATTGGATTCCAGTTATGCCAACCTCAGGATTAATCTAATTCTGCCAACCATAGGAGGAATCCAGTTTTGCCATCCTTAACTGGATTTCTAGTGTAGTATTTTAAGGTGTAGAGTGTAATAAACATATTTTGAGGAAGCTCAAAATTGAATTGCACCTGAGCTCACTCATGTGCTAAATCCGCCACTGACATCTCAGAATAATTTACTTTGGTTAAATGGATACTTCGTTTAGATCTATTGTACTTTAGATTGTGATTCTGGCAGCACTTTTGATTAATATATAATATTGACAATTGATAATATTGATGACAAAAGCTAAGCAACAAATTCATTTTTAAAATTGTAAAAATATCAGACTAATTTGAAAGAAATCTAATATAATCTAATTTAATAAGAAATCGCTTTGTTTAATATTATTTCTGTCATCGAAATAGGATACTGAAACGTAATTCAGCGCCTAGACTACAATTTCCAATATAAACTGCATTCAAAAACTTATAAAACACATACTCTCTTCTCAACATAGACGCACGTCCCACCGGGAGGATATTTAAATACCTTTGAAGACAATGCGCAAATCATTTATATTTTTTTTGTTAAAAAATCGCATTTTGATGAATTTTTTTTTTGACATTGCCACACTGACTTGTCGAGAAAAATATGGCAATACAGTATTTGCTACATTATTTATTTAAAACAGCTGTCAATTTATTCAAAATTTTCCAAATGATAGTGGACATAGAGAATTTTGAAGATAACCTAGAGAACGTCCGTCTATAGTCATGACATCATGACTGAGACTCTATATAAGAAAAATATCGGATTTTTATTATAATTTTTTGGTGTTGTAACTGTTGAAGACTAGGAATAATCAGTTTTAATTTTCTCGCATTTTCTATTTATTTTATGTCTTATTTTAATATATGTATGTAGAAAGTAGAACATATGGATATCGAGGACTGTCTGTGCTCACCTTTCTAAATCTGTTGCTATGCAACAGGATGTGTTCAATAATTAGAGTTATTGATAATTTTTTTTAGGTTATGTGGGTTATACAATGAAAATCATTTATTCTTTCTTTTCTTTAATAAAATTAAATATAGTCGCTTATATACGGTAGTAATAATAAATATTGAAATATGGTCACTAAAACCAACATGATGGCTTCACACTTAAATCTACAAGGGTAAATTTATTTTTCACAACGAAAGTTAACATTTTGTTGAAAATAAATACATTATGATATTTGCATCCAGTCGAGCAATACGTTTAGGATAAAAAGCAAATATTTTTTATATATATATATATTTATATAAAAACCAAAGTAAAATATCTACGACTCTCCTTATTTGATTTTATTTAATATTAAATCATTTATAGTTAACAGATTGAAAACTTTATTAAAAAAAATATGACACAAGACACAAAAAAAATTCATTATAATTTCATAACTAATTGTAAAGAAACAAAAAAAACATTACGATTGTATATGATATGCTCAATAATTAATTGTGATTATAAAAATTCTAAATTAAAATTAACGCATTAATGGCAAGAATTGATATTTTTCAATAAATAGTACGTTAATGTTGTAAAAATAAATTTGGCGTGGGAAGTACATTTCGGTACCGACGAACTCCCACTATCAACTTACATTACTAGTAATCAGCGACGTAATGTTGAGAATTTGGTGTTGAATAACATTTATAAATATGATTGAAGTTATTACTACACTTTACACCGTTATATCTCGACACATTTCTGATTTCAAACAATTCATTTTTCGATACATATAATTTTCAATCGCACTCGGGGTATTAAAAATAGAGTTAACTATATTGATAAGACTAACATTTAATTTCAATTTTGGTAAAAATCTTGTTTTAAATACACATTATTTAATATTATTTCATACGCACTTAATGAACCACATTTCATTAGTAAATGATAAAAAATATATCGATATAGTTTCAAAACTAATATACATTTCACTGATGATCTAATACTCATTATGTATATAAAAACAAAATGCTAATTAGATGCTTGAATAAAATTTGCACGGCTTTGGTTTATACAAAATGCTTCAATACTGGAAGAAGGTAATAAATTGTTTTGGTTTGCACATTTAAAAACAAAATATTAATCACTAAAAATGGTTCTCTGAACCACAAATTAAAATATGGTAACACCATACAGATAAGTATGGCACAGAACACTTTCTTAATGGTTTTTAAAATTATTGTAAAATCCACTCACACGTCCGCTTTATGAGTATTCTTTTCACCATGCATACCTCGTCTACTTAATACTTTAATCACTATTCGTAAATAAAATGAAAAGCTTATTAAAATGATTTTTAAAAGCCGTCATAAATATGATAATAAAAAAAAACGATACATGTAAAAATAGTATAAAAATATTCAAATAAATAAAAGCAGAACAAATTTTTTTCATATATTACGTGTAAAACGAAAGCATGCGAAAACAATTCTCCATCCGAGTTGATTTGTCGAAAATAAATAAGGAATTATAAATTACACATGATATAAAAAAAATAGTTTTATAATATAAAATAAGTTATTAGATCTAATAATACACACTTTCTTACGATACTATTTGTAAAAGCACTCGTTATAAATAATAATAATAAAAAAATAACCTAAGAATACAGCACAGTGTACATCAATTATATAAAAGACAATCGTTTTTAAAAAAAGATCACTATACTTCTTCATACAAACGCGTGATTGTCAAAGAAAATTCATAAAAATCGCTAAAATTTGCGACTGTCGTCCACTCGTTTCAAAAATTTCTCGATATAAATATTTTTTTCATTTATTAAACTTCATTCGCATCAAATGGAAATGTGATGTTTGTACTTTCGGTTTAGTTTTTTAGGTTGGGTTAGTTGGGTCTATACGAATATGAGATCATTTGTATTAATACTTAAAAAAATCTTATCGTTTAACTCTCGCCCGTTTGGGGCGTTTTTCATATATAAAGATTCACACGTCGTAAATTACCTCGCATAATTACTTACAAAATCATCAACACTCCTATATCACTTTCTAATGATAACTTAGTCTCTGAATTTTGGCAAAGTCTACATTTACAAATATTTAAAAATTACGCTCTGACTAAAAAAGTTATACACATGGACACCATGTGACTGACTATACATCAGATTGTGCCATTCACTAAATAGCTAAACATATCCTAACAAAGTACTTATAAATGCACCTCTTATGGAAAGTCGAGAAGACTAGCTGGAATGATTTTTATCCGATTCATTTTCATTTACAGCGCAGTCCGTTTTATACTATACAAATATTTACATAACATTCCGATGTAAAATATATGTAATATTTCGTATTATTTTAACAATCATTAAGAAAATATTTATTCACATTCCTTATTGGGTAAAGGAGTAGGATACTCTATAGACGGTTGACCTGCAGCTCTCTCGGGAACTGCATTCTTTTTTTGTCAGGCACCCGACTCTTGATACGGACCCGTTACCATGCACGGATGCATGGGGAATAACGTAGTCCAGGACATGGTCGTGAGAGTGGATGCCCGCATCATTATTTGTTTACTATTTTTATTATTATTCGTAGCCTCTACTAGAGCCGCAAGCGAACTATACCCACCGTGGATTGCGTCCGGATCTTTTTTGTTCTCCAATTTGGCGTAATAGCTCGAATTGTGGAATCCCTCGGTGGTGGGGACAGTCGCCGGCGCATTCGTTGTAGCCGTGTTAGTGGTAGTCGTCACCGTGGCCGATGTTATACCTAATTTTTTTAACCGCATCTTTTCTTCCCATTCGTCGAGGCCGTGCTTAGGTCTATTTAAATTTCTATGCTGATAGAAAACTAATGATATACGCGTGGGATTAAGTCTATTTGGATTTTTTAATGCTGTCGTCGAATGCATTTCGTGCTTGGCACATTCAAATAATACGCTACCGTGACCTAAAGCTATGGCTACTCCGCCCATCTGGCTATCCTTAAAGCATTCTAAGTTATCGACAAAATCAGTCACTTCTCCGATTGGTTCGGACTTCGGCGGTTCGGGAGGATACGGTATGGAGAACGGCGGTGGATATATACACCAGTTCGGTGAAGACTGGCACCAATTCGGGCTAGCGTTTTGGTGATAAAAATTCGGAGTAAAATTTGGATAGTTTTGATATCCGTAAGAGTTGTAACAGTGCGAATTGCGCAAAAACTCTTCTCTCTTATATTTTTCGGCGTTATAATACGCCAAATTGTATTCGTTATATGTATTTTCGTATGGATTGAAATGACCGTATGGATTAGCCGAGAATGGATAGGCGTTTGTAACTTGGGGATAGTTGCCGTAGCCCTGCACGTGAGGGCTCTGACCACCATAACTGTTCTGATTTATCGACGGATAATTATTAGCTGGATATTCGTTAACATTCGCTTTCGGAGGGCACAACGGAGACATAGATTGGTTTGTTTCATCGTGTGCAATGGTGTAGTTCTGTTGATTTAAATTGGAAGTATTCTGTGGTGCATTCCTATTATCATACTGAATGCGGTTATCGTATCCAGCATTAACGGTTTTCTCAGAAGGCGGAAAAGGTTTCAAAAACGTTGAGCCATTAGGGTTTTCCGGAGAATTCGGAATATTATGCTGGGATCGTGATGGAGGCCGTGCTTTTGGTACTCGAAATAGTGAATTTTCACTTTGTCCAGATGGCGTCGACGGACTATTTTGTTCCCAAGACTTATTAGAGTTTGGAGTAGTGGGAGTAGTAGACTCCCAGCTTTTAGTGGATGTATTATGAAACGTCGGCGTGTTCGGCATGCCGGAATCCCAAGATTTATTCTGAGGAGTGGACGTATTATTATCCCAATTAGAATTAGGTATAATTAATTTTTCGGGAGTTTTCCATCCGTGTTTTTGAGACTCGTTTGACAATACCATATCTTTATGGTGTACGGGATATTGCATTTTATTGTTAATACCGTCGGGAATTATTTTAGTATGTGATTGTAATTCAGTCATTCCCGGTAATTTCATATTAGGATCCATAACGTGCGGTGACTTTGATGCGTCAAAGATCGGATATTGATTACTGATTTCTGTGGATTTTAGTGATTCATCAAAGCTTCTATTCCCTGCCTTTGACGGTGAAATATCACCAGATTTATTGAGGGAATTATCAGTGATATTGGAATTATCCATGTTTGTATCCGTTACTGAGGATCTACCGCTATTTGATAATGGAGTTCCGGTCGTCCGAGCCGAGTCAGGACTGTAATTATTAGACGAAGTATTGAGATTTGCTGTCGTAGAGTCAGGGTCTTCTTTGATTGTATTTTCCCGAAAATGAAATGCATCCGGATGATTGTAATCAGCCCATTGATTATTGCCAGGATGAAGATTTGGCACATGATAATTAGGATTGGGTATTTGACGTTTATGAGCATCGGCTATAAGATTATTCTGCTGAATTTGAGCCGGATTATTTGATGCAGGATCGAGCAGCGGATGATGTGGATGCGAGGCAGCATATAATGAATTTTGATGATGCATATTATGATTATAACCAGCTTCATAATTGTTATACGGCGAATCTAAGACTGTACTAGATATATGATTGCTTTGGAGTTGTGCATCTGTAAAGTTGTCGATCATCGACGCCATATCCAAAAGGGTCGGATTAGTTAAATTGGGATTTAAGAGACTCGCGGCCGAACTGTGATTTAATACGTTAGGATTACCGAATGCCGAATTATAATGAGGCGATGTATTGGCGAAACCTGGTGGAATATTATTTCCGTGTTGACTTAACGATGGTGCTTGCGCCCTAATTGGTGAAACACTGTTATGAGATCGAGGACTAGCATTGTTACCCATCATATTTCTTGTATGGTCGATGTGAGGACTCTGAGATATTCTTGGACTTGTAGGCGTACTGGAATTCCTGTTCTTGATCGGCGTGTTTTGTTGATTAACGTTGGGACTTGGAGTCTGGTTGCCGACGTTAGTTTCGTTGGCCTCGTCTTCTTTACGTTTCTTACCGTGACGTCTGCAGGGTTGCAACGGAACGGATCTGACCCTAACTTCACAAGGATACCTAAAAATATTACACAAAACAGTTTAATAAAATTTTAAATAAAAGATGTTATCGTTGAATTTGAAATTTGTCGATTTTTACAGTCAAACTCACTTGTCAAGTATTTCTAGGGCTCCGTTCTTAATTTTTTCCTCTTGTCCCTCTTTAGAACCATACTCGTCTGTACTGTCCAATACGTATAACGGCAAAACATGCAATTGCTCATCAGACGCTTTGCTTAATGATCTATGTCTAGCGAGCGTAACAACAGCTGTACATCCATTGTTCATATTATGAAGATCACGATGAGAATGAGCGCAAAAGTCAATACAAGCTGTTACACCTATTAAATCAGATTTTTTAATTAAATAAATGTCATTTTTGTGTTAAAAATGTTAAGAAATGATGAAAATTTGATTATTACCTGAAAATGGTCTGCCGGATTTGAAACCAAGTCTGCATTCCGATGCGCCTTTTTCAAATTGGCACTGATTATCGAAAGCTTTTGGGGCCAAATTCAAGTATAACGGACTCAAGAGAGTCGCTAGCATATGCATGCGTTCTTCAATTTCGGTTTCTTCGGTTTTTACGGAGAGTCGGAATTTTCTTACAGTTTTGGATCGAGCATATTTACATCCGTTGTAATACATTGACCATGAACAACCAAAACTAAAGGAAGCTCCACACGTTTCAGGATCCAAACCTAAAATTGATTAAAAATATTAATTCAAATAATATTCATTTGTTGTTATATATTGTTTTTTTTTTTATTATTATTTTACCTTGGCATGCGCAAGTTCTATTCTCATTTGTAGCACAACGCCGAGTCGTTGGAAGTCCATATCTGTTTAATTTATGAGCCAAAAGACTGTAGTCCAAATCAGCCTCGGATGAGGGCACTCCTTCCCATGCCACAAGGCATACGACAATCCAAGCAGTAGCACATTTATGTCCGCTTCTAAATTTCACAACCACTAAAACCTTTTCAGCGTAACCTGACCGCCTTATCACCTGATAAAGAATTGAAAGTAAATTAGATTGTTGAAAATTACGCTACAAGATTAATAATGAGCAGTAATAAGTACCCATTTTGCCATAGGACAACCTTGAGTAGTTTTTCCTTCTTTTCCAGTATAACATATTTTTTCAATCCTAAGTTCTTTCCCGCTCAATCCGGTTCGTGATTCTAAATCCTTTCTCAATTCTGTTAAACTAGATGCTGCTCCTATAAATTTATATAAATAATTAATTATTTTCAATTTCACAGAGTAATAAGTACATATAATAAAAATATATCATACCTAGATGGGTGTAATAACTTCCGGGTTCAGGCGGATTTTTATCAGCAGTGAAACAGTTGCATTCTGGTACTTCAGTTCTGCAATTGTTCTTCAGTCGTTCTATATTGTCTTGAAACTCTTTAGATAGTGGGCTTTCGGTTTTGATATCAAGTACTTTTGATTTGTCATCTGCATTTTCGACGTTATTAATGCCAAAGTTCGTTGCTTTATTTCCTGTTTGCTTATCATTTTTTTTATTACCCGCCTCTGGTTCTTCTTCGATGACCTCGTCTTTTGTTTGTAATCCCATACATGCGCCATCTCTTAAATGTTCAGGAGGAGGTTTCTTTGTTGAGCCTTGTCTACAACATGAATAACCAACCTCGTTCTTGAATAATGCTGGACCTCCGTCACCGGCGTACAAATACGGTGGCAATTCCGGTTTCACGATTCCAAAATTAAAATTCTTATAAATCTTATGTCCAGGCGGTGAATGTTCCGATTTTATTTGTTCGATATAATAAGGTTGATTGGTAGTCGTTGGTGGTAAATGATTTCTAGGCGATTGTTCGACCGCTTTCTTCTCATTGTTGATAAATTTGGGATTAAAAACACGATTATCGTATTGTTTATTAATTTGTTCAACATTGTATGTCTGATCTAAATTAGGCATTTTTTTCTTTGCGTATTGGTAAACATCACTTTGGCTATAAGGCACCTCATTTTGCTGATAATTCTTTTGCTGAAAAACTTCTTGTTTGATCGTCGATATCGGCGGCAGAGTGTTTGTGTTTGTAGATCGAATCGGTGGTATATTGCTGTTTTGGGTTGGAATCGGAGCTTTGAACGTCTCCGGTTGAGACGTTTGGGTTTGATATCGTTGAAATGCCATAGCAGACGCTTGAGTCGTTACGGGATATTGATAAGTCGCACGTGGTTGTTGTTCGATTTTCAAAACTTTTTCCTCGTTCACAGCTTGATATGGTTCTGGCATTTCTAACTTTGGTATAAGAAGCGGCGTACTGCTCTTATATTTCGTGTCGTCGATTGGATAATTTTTCGCTTGATTCATCGAAGAGTTGACATCCCTTCCCATCGAAATGTTTTGCTGGTTCATTTCAGAGACGGGGCCGATTGTCATTTTGTTTTGAAAGTCTTTACTGTCCGTGTTGTTGTAGGCGGCGTTTTCAGCATCGTACATTTCAGCATACTTCATAAAATTTTCATATGACGCGTTTTCATAACCTAGATGTTGTCTGGACCGATCGGCACTCTGCGTCGTCTTAGCGATATTTGCAGTGTTTTGAGTGGCAGATACGGGGGTAAAACTACCTCCAGTCGGTTTTGCTTGTGTTGTCCTTCCTTCCGTCCCTCCCTCCCACACGTGATGGCCACCACCTCCGAATTCACCCAGAACTGGATTAAAGTTTTGGGTGTTTTGCGTATAATTACCAGACGCGCGATAGTTTGCAGCGTCCGTGCGGTAATTATCTCGAAGATGGTGGCTATGCGATAAAAAATGACCGGTAGGTTGTTGAGGGTCGGGGATAGAAGATTTAGATTGGTGGTCGTCGTGCAGGGAGCCCGGAGGCTGTCCTTTGTCGGGCGGCGTGGCGTTCCCCCCGCCGTCGTGGCAGTTCGACTGTTTGTTCAATATCATAGTTTTAAGTCTAGAATTAAGGTTAACTCGATCCGATTGCGAAAACATCTGATGTTCGGCCGGGTCTGTGCGCTGTGGCCAGCTCCAGGACGGCTGCTGTTGATGTCCAGGTCCGCTGTATGCGCCTGGATACCCGCTACAGTTGAGTGAGGCTTGCTGCGGACCGCTGCTCGCCTGCAGGTATCCAGGCGAGGCGTTTCCCGACTGCTGGTTGTTCAGCGACGCCTGGTTGCTCACCTGAGAGATGTGGTGTCTGTTGGACGCATTTCTGTTTTCGTGATTGTTGCCACCGTTGACGGGCGAAAAGTTTGACTCGCCCTGAGATCCAGCAGAGGTGACTGGCGGGGTGTTGTATCCGGCCGGAGTGCATCCCGAGCTGGCGGTGAAACCTCCCGGGGATTGGGTGTAGAGCGGAGTGGACTGCGGTGTCATCGAGTTGGATAGAGTTCCCGCATGACTGTAGACCGGGGTGTTCTGGCCGTTTTGATAGGGTCCGTTGGTTCCTACGGAGCCGGGTCTGGAATGTGCCGGAGTGTCCAGCGACGTGGGCGTTGTCGCCGGCTGCGGCGTATAGCTCTGCGAATGTTGATAATCGGAGTATTGGGAGCCTCCATTGCGTAGATTGTTGGCGTTAGGGACGGTTGCCGCAGCAGAGGGCGAGGCGGAAGGAGCCGGAGCTGAGGCGTGCTGGTAGCCCCCACGGGGGGCATTTATCGGCTGTCGCTGCGTCTGAAGCAGCTGGACTTGAGTATTCTGGGGATAAAAAGCTGTTGCTGCGCTGTCGAAGGCGTTCGGAACTATATTCTGGACGGTGTACGTCGGGGTTGTTTGGTAGAGATGCGTCGTGTTTGAATAGCCGGGCGTGTGATTCGCCTGATAGTCTAGAGAGGTTTGACCAGTTTGCGGAGGTAATTGCTGGATAAATTGGTTCTGCCAACCTGAAACAACAAAGTACATTTCTAAACATACAATTAAATGTAAATATGCCGCGATTAAAACGATTTCAATTGAAATGTAATATTATTTACCTTGCGACGGGTCTGCTTGCCACGTTGGAAATCTGTTGGGATCCCCAGCATAGAACGGCATGGGAGCCTGGAACAAAAAAATATACGATGTATGAAACTGGTCGTTTTCGAATGTATTATTTTATCATAGCAGCGAGAGAAGGGTTTCGAGATGAACGTTAACCTTTGAAAGGTCATAGACATAAGACGTCTGGATGGGAGTAGACATCGGGTCGTTATATAATTCAGTATTCAGACAATGACTACCTGGGGATTGCGTCGAGGTAGTTCCGAATCAGATTTTTTTTCCTACATATATTAAGATATTTTTAGTAGTCTGAAAACATAATGGCGGAATGATAAGTTTGCGTTTTCGAAATTAACGCTTTGTTCAAGAACTAAATATGGTGGACGCTTTGTTACACGTTTAAAGTACATACAACCCATTACTTTGTTGAACTTTAAAACTTAATAAAACTTTGCGAAGCTGAAACTTTGCAATATACGATAAGGGAGAAATGTTAACTTGTTTCACAGAAATGCATTTCATTATTTACACTGGACATAGCACAATGGATAATAATTAATATATTTATTTAGGCACAAGGATATGATATCACGCTATAATTCGAACAAAATAAAAAAAAATGAATACATCCGGAGTGCATTCCGATTGATGGCGAGCCGATTTTGCAATGGAAATATATTTGGCGTGGATCCTCGAGAGCGTTCTTGTCAGGGTCCAGGAAAAAGAACAATAGCCATGGACCGTGAAAGCGAAAATTCGCCACACCGGGGAATAAAAATGCGAATACAATGGGACCATTTTAGTACGGCGCAAACGCATTCTCTGAGAAATGTTATTATAGAAATATTTAACGAGCGAGGGAAATGGTCCCCAGCGAGAAATGCCATTTTATGGATATTCCATAAAATGTAAAATACCTCATGTGGAAGCACTATTCTCATTCCATATGTGATTCCAGAGGAATGAATTTCAAACGCTTCGATTTTTGCTGCGAAACTAAATTACGCGTAAAGATTTTGCGAGATCGCTCTGAAAACGGCGAAAATTCGCGCGAAAAAATTTACAATAGCAAGAAATAAAATAAATTGATTAAAACTGATTGAAACTGATAACGCCATTTGAAATATGTATTATATATATATTATAATTATTATTATACGGCAGAGATATATTAGGAGTAGTTACACATAAATAAATCAGATCGGGATAAACAGGTCCCTACAGTATATAAGGAAGATTAATGGCGCAATTGTCCTCCGTAATAAATGTTTTCTCACATGTTTAATCAAATTAACGTTACTGAATTCTGAAGCTTTAATTTTATGTTCAAATAATCATTAACATGGCTTATTTTATATGTTTTATTATTAGTTTAATGCAAAAGTTTTAACGTTTTCTCCGTACAGATGAATAAACTCTCTTTATAATTAATTTTATTACATAAAAAATCATACTTTCTATTTAATTTTGACTTAGCAAGAGAGAAGCAGTAAGATCTCATTTTTTCATTTTAAAAAATTTCGAGCTAATGATTTTTTATTTAATCAATGAATATCCACTTTTACAATATTTGATAATGATGATCCCATATTAATTAAGGCATGTTTTCCTGCCCTTTCTTTTCGACTACTTAATGTTTAGGTCATTTCCTAAAAAAATAAACAGTGATGTAACATTTTTGATAAAAAAAATCCAAGTATTTTTTTTCGCGTAAAGATTATTTTGACTCCAGTTGAATAAAATAAATTGATAGAAAGGTGGAATAAGATTGATGGGGAAACATTAAAGCAAAATCATCACAAAGAACAAGGAAGCTGAAATAATGGAGAAAATTAATGCTCAGTGATGTAGAATCAAGTATAGGACTCGAATCTACTACTGATATTAAGAAAATGATATCTATTGATATATCTGCTTCAAAATTCTCTACAGAGTACAATAAATATAGAGATTTGTTTACATTTTTATTAATATATGTACATTTTTTTTGTTAGGAGTGGATTAATTCAGAGATTTCAAAATGACGATGAAATTTTTGAATAAGCCCATCATAAATTACTAAAAAAAAATCTTTACATTTCCATCACACAGTGAGATATCACTAAGATGAGTAAAGGCAAAGTTCGAGCATCAATCAAGATCAAAACTTCGAAGAATTAGATGACTTCAACGGTTGAAGAATTTGGATTTTTACTGATAAGTCAGAAAATTAAGCAACTTCAAATGCAGGGAAACGAAAAAGATTTGATCAGTTGCTCCTACGGACCCCCCAGGCAAATTAAAATATTTTGGGAGGATTTGCGTATTTGCCAAATTTTTTTGAAACTAATTAGAAGCTACAAGGGGACCAATTAAATTGTTTAAAAAACTAAACGTATAATATCTGCGACCGTTGCAAAACTTTTTCTATACAAACAAAACTTGGGGGAGACGAGAATGCTCTCAGTTTGCAAATCTTTAAAAGCGAGATTTATTTGCCTATTGTCAACACTTTATTTTGACCTCACCCAACGATTTTAAGACATACTCCACTTGCTTATCCCCGATTGGGTGTAGGATCCTTTTGCAAGTAGGCCTATAAATTCAGATAAATCCATACCAATACAGGAGCAACTTATCCATAAATGAGAGGGTAAAACCAATGTTTGTCCAAGGATGCCACTAACTCTAGTTACAAAAACAAAAAACCTTATACACCTGTCTAGGCGTCTAATGCCGATGAAACTGGATTATACTGGAAGAAAATGCCTAGTAGGACTCATTTATTCCTATCTCAAAAAAAACTAGTTGCTCATGGAATATATTCCTGTACATTGGAGACCCGACAAGAAAGCTTGGATGATCACATAAATTATTTTTATAATAATAAGAAATTATATTTCTTGAATATCATGGATTTTTGGAACGCATCCCTACATATTATAGGACATAAGTCTTTTTTTCGTAATTCGTGATTTCAATTTTGCACGGCTTTGTCGTGGAAAATTATCTACCGTGCAAATCGAGAGATGGTTGTACTGTACTACTTTAAATGTCAACACCATTTACCATTCAAGACATCAAAATTAAGATCGTAATTTTTCTATAATGATTTATTTCACTTGGGGGTTTATGGTCACGTTTTCGCTATAAAGAGGGGTTTATGAGCACATGTAAGTTTAGGAATCACTGATTTAGATAAACTAATAGGCTCTTTAAAATCATTCATACAAAAAACATATATTTTGAACACATTTGGAGAACAATTCGGTAACATTATCATACACGAAGAGATAACACTACGAAAATTGCAATATTCTACGTTCGGTTGACATTATTTTTAACCATATTACGCTCGATCAATTGATTTTGTTGTTTTATACGTAAAATGAAAAGAAACCGGAAAATTAACCGGAAGGAAGAGCATCGAACATATTGCAGCAGCCGGCCCCGCACAAGCATACATAAACTGCGTCGCCGGTAGGTAAAGTCTGTCTGATTAAAAACGCCATATAGGACGGTAGCTAGCTAGCTAGCGGCAGTGGCATCGGGGAGGACGGTGGAAGTGTAAAGACGAGGAGGACGGGGAGACGCGATGGCAGCGGGAGAGGAGAGGCAGGAGGCGTCGGCATGTGCAAATGGATCCGCTGCAGGAAAAACGTTACCCCCCCAAAAAGGAACGAAAAGACAAAAAGCCATCAATTCCTACATTTTACCAAAAAATATATACATATATAGCCATTTTATATATGCTGCAATTATAATAATATAAATAAACTAAGAACAAGTTGATCTTTTTTATAAATTAATGAAAAATCGATCGAAACAATTTAAATATTATTTGTTGTATTAGTGATGATTAATTGAGTCGGATTCGAGGGTTTTCGCTCTTAATTGTGAATTGAGCAGTTAACCCGCGTCGAGGAGTGATGATACGGCAGCCGGAGGTGGTGCAGCACCCGGGGGTCGGGGGCCAGAGGTTGAGCCCTCTCCCTACCCTCCCCCTACCTCCCCCCTACCCGTCTAACTAGAGCCGATACATAAGTGAATACACGTTGGGGTAGGTGCAGCGCGCACCGGCTATTGCGCACCCCGTCACGTCAGACCAAGATCGATTCAAGGTATGTTGTATACCAACCCTCCCCCACTCCGGGGGAGGTTCGGCTGCCGCCGCCCACCGCGCCACTTATTAGGCAAACCTGATGAACCGATGTGTTGCACAATGCCCGCGGAGAAGAGCCGAAAAGGCCTTCGGCGCGTCGAAGTCCGGATCCGGGAAGCGTTTCCGAAACTTTCGGAGTCTCGAAATGCGCAGAAGTTTGCAGAGCCGCCCTCGAGTCGCGAAAACGCAATACGGATCGATTACAAACCAGTTGATAATGATCGATCATTCGACGTACTGTGCGGTCGATCGTATGGCTTCCTATAATATGATCGTATTCATTTTACGATCTATATTTAAAATACATTTAAACCTCTGCGGAATTAACAAAATGATATGCAGAGGCGATTAAAACGTTATCTCGCATTGGCAGATATGAAATTTTAATAGTATTCCGATGATCGTTTAAATTCAGATAGTTAGCTATACATATATAAAAATAGAAAATACAGAGAGAGAGAGAGAGAGTGCACGATATGCATAAAATAATTTTACAGTTCAAAGCACATTCACACAATGTGTGTATGTGCGCATGCATAGTTGCAATAGAAAATTGCATGCTCACACATACACATGCGCGGTCTTATATAGCGAAATGTTGACATATACGAGCATATACAGAGACAGAGAATGAGATAGACGGCTCGATGCGTATAGTACGTCCGAACAAAATGAGCGAGAAATACGTTTAATTGCGATTTCCGCGGAATAATTGAATAAAGTTTGTTCGGAAAATTATCTATTCGGATTTCTCTATTGCTTTGATGGGAAATCGTCGTCCGTCTCGTTCTTGCGGAAATAGAATGCGACACAATCTATGCGATATATTATAAATGCGAAATTATATTTTACTCACCATTGGCTGGGCGGCGTGATGATCCTGCTTCATTCCTGGAGCCGGTAAGGGACTAGAGCCGGGGGGAGGCGGGGGTGCAGCCGCGGTCGGGGGCGCGGGAGAACGAGACGGGGGCGTTCCAGCCGGGGGCGGAGCGCCCGTCACCGAACTGAGGGCAGATTTGCGGCCACGGTAACTCTGCAAAAACGAAGAAAACGAAAGCGTTAAAATGTGCACAATAATTAACAAAAAAAAAAAACTAATTTACGCCGCTTCGAACGATCGCAATCGCGTCCAAGGCTAAAAAAAATATTTTTCTACATATGGCCGAAACTAAAATAAACACGTTTAGTATTCAGACGACGGGCCGTGTCATCAATATACGTATTGTCATTAAAAAATAAGAGATTGTCAAATGATAATTTTAGATAGAAATAAACGCGAGATGTTAGCCGATCGGTTCAAAACGAAACCGCGCTTATTTTCATGCAAATTAAATTGCGCGACCGTTTGAATATCAATAACGTTACAAACAATAAAACGAGTGAATTATTATAAAAAAAATTAAAGAATGGAAAACGGTATTCTATACGCTGAACGCGTAATCTGGGAACAAATAATACTTTGCCCTTACTTTTATCGCAGCAAACAAATTTATCATCCATAGATAGCGAGTTTTGTATACGTATAATTCGTGCGGTCGAGATTTTATGATGTATGACTAAACCGCTCCATAATTATAAAATAACAATAAACTGTGCGACTCGTAATGATTTTATATAAAACATATAATATATTTATGTATGAATATAAAATAAGCAAAATGAGGGCGTTGCTAAAATGCACAAGTATTACGCTTGACCCATTTCACAGATACATACAATGATAGATAATAGATAATGTGAAAGTGCGTAAAACACATACAATTTGAGTAATAATATATGATAATGTATGGAAGTATTTGTAACGATTTTCATGCGACATGGTATTTAATATTTTTTAATTAATAATGCAGTAGATTTCGTTTGATTGCGACGCCAATTTGTCGGGATAGCTGATTATTTGGACCAAATCCCAACACAAACCAAATAAAGGAACTAATAGTCATAGACATTGGTTATCTGGGACGCGATTTCGATTATTTGGAACAGTAATTATAAAATTTAAATTCAAATTTTGTACGGTTGCCTAGTCTTCTATAGGGCGGGTTCCTATAGCGCGGTCCCTATCGTGGCGCTATAGGATTGACTGTAATTATTATAGGATTTTTGAAAGAAAAATTGAAATAATATATGTGATTCTGAGAGAAGACTGAAAAAATATGTAATAATTAAGCAATGGCGGGAATATCTGTGCTAATTTTGTACAACGCAATTCTACAAAAACAAGAGACAAGTTACAATTGATGAATTCCTGTAGAAATATTGTTATAAATGTACATTATTTTTATTGAATTACTGTTATTATAATAACTTGTTGAGGATTTTTTTTGTCAATACTTTGCAAAATAACAGTCAACCCTCCTATAGCGCTCCCTACTATAGAGCGGCGTTCTTAAATATGCGATCTATTGCTGCGCGAAATAAAGGATATTTGATTGACAACAATTCTTCATCAATATCTCATAAAAAATGGATTTTGCCAAGAATAAAAATAGTTAATTATGTCAATAATCAATCAATAATTTGGTCGATATTGTAGATTTTTTAACTAATCAATGTGACGCATAAATTACAAGAGCACTCGGTGATGTCTATCTGCAGACTGAGTTCTCGCATCACGTGTAACTAGTACGTTTCACTCGCACTTGGCACATCGTATCGGATGCGAGCGAGAAAAAAAATCACACACGTGGCAACAGAAGCGAATATTGTTGATTTTTTTTTCGCAATTTCGCAATTTTTGACAATAAAGGTCAATGATAATTTATAATAAAAACTTGGGGTCTCCAATAGACCCATGGACACGGCTAGATTAATTAGGACAACATTTTTCGGCTCAGTGTGTCTTAATCAAGCGAAATCTACTGTATTTTTATAAATAAAGTACTAATGAAACATGATTTATTTTATTTTTTATTATATGTATATATATAAACGGAAAGATGTCGGATAATGAACAAGATGTGCACGAAATGCAGTCGCGTGTAAACATATTTTATACAAAAGCATGAATTCTATGGGAAAGGAAGTTATTAAAAAAAAGAAAATTCGTATATTTTACTACTACAATGGTAATCTCATTATGTCCCGAAGCCACACATCTATCAACATATCCATAGAACTCGAGCTATAAATCCGTTTATAATTATCATCTTGTACTTGAGTTTGCATCGATTAGCGTTATCGAAATGAAATAATTATTTCAGAAAGTTTCAACATCGGATCCAGAATGCCATTCAACGAATGTGCAGTTGGTATCAGGTTAGAAATGTGGCCGATCAATATTAAACGTTTCGTATCAGCGTTGGTACACACCCTCCCTCCTCACCACGACAAACTGCTCCCCAATAGCCCTGCGGATATGGCCTTATCAGTTGCCGACCCCCTCAACCCCTACCACCTTATCACTAAACACTGCCACACGTCGCCTTTTGATTGACTGGTTAAAGAATATTTGCACGGGTGCAAGGTATTTGAAGTAGGTCAGCGGCGGTGGGGTAGATTCGACCCTCCAGCGAATCGTATATATGCCTCTAATCCGACATAGTAGCACTAATTTAACGAGTGGAAATGATTTGATATGTTTAAAAGGGGTTAATGGCGGGGAAGAATATCTTCTGTGTAAAAATAGAGGTTGAACCGGGGTGGGTCGGTGTTTAATTGACTGTGATTCGCAAAATGGGGAGCTTTTTGCGGTGCGAAATCACGCGATTTGGACAACGCGATCGGTGTAAAAAAAAACGTATAACGTATGCGACACGTGGATTTAAACGGTTAGTGGCGACAACACAAATGCAACACGTGGAAAAAATAATTGACAAAATATAGCATTCGGTTATTTTAATCGGATCCAATCAAATTAAACACTGCTTCCCAAACGTAGTGCCCAAAAATGTGTACAATAGGCTCCGGTTTTTAAAATTTTTGCAATCAATCAATGTTATATATGAATACTATGACTTTTTTACACGGTTTTTGGTAAGATGTATTTACTAAAAAAATAGATGCGTGTTTACCAAAAATACCAAAAGATGATAAAATAAAAAGTATCATATATAACCGAGAAAACGTTTAAAAAAAAAAAATAACATATTCAGTGTATTAATAATTCTTAAGCAGCTTTTTTAGAATATATTGGGTCAAAGGGAGGGGGTAAAATAAAATATTATGCAAAATTCTGTAATCATTAAATCAATGTTTTTCTACGTGAATTATTAAAAAAAGTAATAAAACTCGCCCTAATTAAATTAATTTAATTTGTTAATGTTTTGTGGAGAAAACTATATGTTGTCACCACAAAACAGTATACCCTGAGAAGGAAACCCGTAAATTAAAGGCCAATAAACGGTCTTGTCTCGATATTTTCGCTCATACTTTCCTTCTTACTAGAGAACCTCTCTCTAAGAAGGTATTTCCCATGATGAAAGGATTGTTAATGCACAACAAAATCAATACTCACTTGTGACTTGTTACATGCAGATAATACCTAGAGACGATAAGTACGAATACCGAGGCAAACCCCCTCGTACTTCCCTGGACACAGTCGGGAGAGAAAAATACGATACAAACAGTGGAAAAAGATGCACGTCCAATGCCAGTAATGGCTAAGAGAAGGAAAACTCTTTAGAAAAAACCGCATACCAAGGTGGCTTGTGTCCCGCGGTATGAGCACGAAATAAAAGCTCTCACGTCACATGTGATACTCAGGTTCCTTTGGCCTCAGCTACCATTCGAGAGTCTGGCAAGGCTCAGTTAGTGAGATTTTGTAGTATATGTTCTATTTGGATACTTTTCAGGCTTTGATACAAGAAATAGATCAATGGCGTCCATTCTATCGATATGTTTTTAAATGGTTTTCTAGTAAAGGTCTAAGAGGGTCAAAGTGTGTCAAAATTAATTTATTATGGTCGCCATGATCGTCATCTACAATTCAATCTCAATTTTATGTCACAAATATATGAATCACTTGAAAAGATTGGAAAACACTGCGGTTATAATTTGTGTATAAGTTAAATATAAAAAAAATCACGTCATCAGCTTTTTGTTGAAAATAAAGTATAAAAATAAAACCTTCAAATCAATTTTAATGAGAATTAATTAAAAAAAATATTTCATCACAAAAATATATTTGGTTTGCAGATTTTTTTCTGTTCCTCGGCTCGATTCGGGATTTATTTATGATCAGGGGTATTAAATTAAAGCGGTTGGCATTCGGATCGACCGCGGAACATCAGATTAATATTCCTGCGAGACAGTTTATCAAAAGGAGAGCCAAAAGGGCGATCGATAGCCGAGCAGCCAGCGGTCCGTGTAGGCAGGAAGGTGGAGAGCGGGCCCCGGTGGTGTAACAGGGGCGGACCGAGGAGGAGGAGGGCGCCGGGCCACGGGACGCCGAGCGGGGAGCACGGGGGCTCCGCGGCGCTATGCAGCTCGGAAAACTCGATTTCCATACATAGGACGTGCAAAAAGCCGGAATTCATTTTCCGCGAAGAAGAAGCACGTACGCCGAGTGCAACAAAAAATTCTGCGTGCCCGCGGCCGTTCAAAAACCATTTAAAACAATTATTAATATGATAATTTGCACGGCAATAAATACAAAACGTCTTTTGTAGACATAAAGATATACATATTTTATGTGTTCGGAATAAAATATTCAAGGTAAGCAACATAAGTAAGGTTTACGACCTTCGGGCATATTTTTGACCAATCAGCAAGTTACTATCGCATATAATACATCTATAATACTCGGCTCACAATCATTCGCGAATATCTTTCGAGGCTCACAATGACACAGAAATTATTACGAAATTTGCAATAATTTTGCATAACAGCATAAAATATAATAATATATATATTGCATTATACAATTTGAGCAATAAAAATGGATAATGGATGATTAAATTTATTTAAGCGGAAACAGATGTTTTATGGATGTCATTAGGAGAATAATGCGAATTTATGAAAAAAAAATGATGTGCCTATAGAATTTACTACTGATTTTGTACATCTTTGTTGAATCATAATTGGATTTACTGGCGTATAAACGCCGATGAAAAGAATCGATCATTCGTGAAAATGTATGATCCTTATTCGTATTGACAGATCTTAAATTACATAGATCCAGGTGGTTTTTTTAAAAAAAACAAAATTGAGCATTGAAATAACAGTCGATCGATGATCGCAATAATATGACGATGATCGCCAAACGATTTTTTTTATTATACATTCACGGGAGGTGAGTGCCAGTTATAACACAAAGATATGCATCTGTATGCAGATGGCACAAAGGAAAATGAAGCAGTCCGAACGATTGTGTCGGCAATGCATGTGGAGGCAAGACTCACATTCGCCTGCAAGAACTTGTTATATAAAACAGACACTATTATTGACTCAAGGACACAAAACACACGGAGCTCTTACCTCCTCTAGAGACCAACGGATCGAGTAGTTCTAATATTAACGTTTATTTCTAATGCGACGACAATTAATGCGCGTATTTTAATTGCGCCGGGGTTGTTTATCGCTGGTTTCACCGAGGAAGTTTCTCCGTGTACGGTGGCGGGTCGTAGTGGTAACGAATTCCCACAGGCGGGCCGCAGAATTTGCCCACAGAACCGACGACCGTAGACCGCGCGCGGACCGCGTTTGAAAACCGCTGGTCAAACACAACCCAGGTCACATCACGTGGTGTACGTGGCCGTGCACGTGTATACGTATATGTCTGGTAGTCGATTTATATTCGAAATAGAAACTGATACCACATATTATACAAAATGAAATGTCATTCAACATATGCATGCATGCTGCCGCTCTTCGCATTGGTCCCGGACGATCGCCGATTACATCATCGATCAACAAAATATTAAACACGATAAATTCGCGACGATTTATTCTGAATTAAGCGGTAATTTTGTACGGAAATTCCATCGCACGTGCCATTTATCAGCCGCTGAGGTGAGGAGTAAAAAAACATTTCAATGAAACGTAGATGATTTTTCCCCCGCGAGCCGGGAAAACAATAAATGGGAGCTGTCAAGTTCAATGCGTAAAAATGTTCGCCGAAATAAATCAGTCAAAATAATAATGAAAATATAATAGCGAAAGGCAAATTGGGACAGGGCGAAATTTAGACGCGGATGCGAAAAATGGAAAAAAAAGTTAAGAGGGCCCGCGGTTTCGCAGACGGCCAAGTTTTTGATAGCGTCACTTCTCTTCTCATTTATGGCGGGGAGAGGATTTTTGCGAATAAAAAAATATATTTAATGTACGCCCGCAGGATGTGACAAATTTTCTTAGACGTGCGAAAAAATGAACGAATCTCGCAGAGGTGAACGAAACGCATCGCAATAAACAATTAAATTGAATGTCACGAATTGACTTTCGTTATTTTGTGTCATTGTGAAATCGCAAACCGAAATGTATATCCAATTATTTTTTTCACGATTTTGAAATGAGACTCCAAACAAACATGATTTTTTTAAATATCGAGAAACTTGAAATCAATGTTATTCAAAATATGCTATTACTCGTGTTTCGCTCTGAATAATACAGGATCAAGTTCAATGTCTTCATGGTATGCAAAAAAATAACATATTGAAGAAAATTGTAATAATTTGGAATGCAAATACGCTCAACTTTTTTTACGCGGTTTTGAAATAGAACAGTAGAACTAAAAATAACGATTTTCATATTTTTACACGAATCAAAAAGGGGTACTGCTCAGAGTCGCAGTGCAACACAGCGCTTAGCGACGAGATCCCCACCCCACCCCGCATCCATGCAATACACAACGCTGGTAGCGCTGACGAGGAGACAGCGTTCTTGCTCTATACTACGCGACG
>JAGXCT010037046.1:0-79720 GCA_022495035.1 Philopotamus ludificatus
TATACAGACAATTCTTAATTTACGGCCACTTCAACTTACGACGAAAACAAAAAGTTGTTTAAATAGTTTTTTTCAATTTTGTAAGAAATTCCCTGCGTTTAGAATTTTCAAAGTTTTTAAATTATTTTTGCCCAAGCAATTTTAGGAACAGTGAAAGATCGGTCATGAAAAGCATTTTGGAATATGGTAGAATAGCTAACCAATATGTTTAGTAATTGTCAACTTGATCTGGAAGTTGACGATGAAAACGTTATTTAACTTTAAAAAAAAATCCTAACGAACTCACTAATTAACTCTTGATTGAGATTAATAAAGAAAAAGTTACAGGAAAAAAATTAAAGGAGTTGAAGGAACTAAATAAACTTGAAGATCAACAATCGGGCTTAAAAATATAGCTGCACATGCACACTTGCTTAGACCCCAAAAATTAATAAATATTTACTTAGATACCGATAGTTTGAGATTTTCAATTAGAAATTAAAATAATCAACGTACACCTACATACCTTTTATGTTTATTATTTTTAAATTATTGTTATGAAATTTGACTTATGACCGTTTCGACTTACGTCTAAGGTGGCGAAATGGAACCCTGCCGTAAGCCAAGAACTGGCTGTATTAAGAAAATATCATGAAAGAAAATTTACAGAAATGCAAGTGTGTTTTTCCACACTGTATTGCATAAACGGATGCGTTATATGTTTGGCATTGAGGTATAGAATGAATATATTTTAATTTAAATCAAATCGTGTTTATATAATAAAGAAATTACATATTTATTTCTATAAATTACCTAAATAAGATTTATTTTTGTGTCTCCATATTAATCTCCATTTTAAATCAAATATGTCTTATTCTATATGATAGTAACTAGGAAATAACTAACGGGAAAAAACGAAATCGCTTATACATACAATATGTTTCAGCTGAAATTGTTGTCAACGAATTGATATAATATTTATATATTAATTATATATATTTTAACATATAACAACATTGTTTATAAATGTTTTTGTTTATGAAACATATTTATAAAAAAATATGATTAAAAATATTATGCAAATGTCCTGGATAACACAGGGGCGTTTCCATTTAAGAGATATCACCATGGAAACGGTTCGTCCACGCCCATCTCATTAAAGATTCCTCCCCCAAAAATTTAATCCCCGAGAATGAAACTATGGCACATAATCGTTTAAAACTAACACACAGTATACATATAATAAAAACCAACTTATTATCAAACGCCAAAAATTAATTATCGCAATTTACGTCCTCGACTTTATTGTTATTCTTGTGAGCTTTGCGCGAAATGAGTCAAAGCTTCTTAATCAGTTTCATTATTGCTCAGATTGTGCAAACAATAGGGGGAACATTGGACGCGTGTATTGAATGCGAGGGTCGTACCGAAAGTTTGTTCTCGTAATCACGAATTATGCTAATCTATTAGGTCTGACATCATCATCGGCGATTTGTATGAAGCTCATGAATGAATCTTGTATTATTCATCGTAATCCATTCAATATATTATTAATACAAATCGGTTGGACATGTTTTTCCTTACGCATCCTCATTGATGCGGTCGACACAATGGAAATAAAATTAATAACAATGATAAATCGACGGTATGAGCAACGGCTGAAAAAATGCATGCGAAATTATTTTAAAAATATATTCAATGTTTAGGAATGTAATACAAGACAGTTGAAAGAAATTTTGTACAAAAAAAATTCCCACAAATGTTTTAGAGGTCATAAATGTATACGTATACGCATTTGAATGTTTCAAAATCTAGTTTTAAAATTTACGACCGATTTTTTTGATTAATGCGCTCGACCTGTCAATGAGCGTAAATGTTAATAATGAAGTATTTTATAGCGTTGTTTATTTCTTCGTTGCGTATTTACACTGATTAAATAAATATTATAGTAATATTATCAGACATTTTTAATATTAATTATAACAGAATAATTTATGCAAATTATTCGTTGATCACTTTCAATACTTCAAAGTGTATCCGATACGTTATTGCCAGCGATAAATCATCTCTTCACATTTCCTAGTGAATTATAGTAGAAAAAAAGTATGTAATTTATTCTTACAAAACGTCTTTTTCGTCATCCGATTCACCTGTATATATTTTTTTTTGCGCCGTCGTAAATTTTTAATATGTTTCTGCGATATAAATTGGCAATAAACGTGCTCAAATCTAAATTTACTAGTGTGATGTTAATATTAATACATAGTGACCAGTAAAACCTGATCCATTCCACAATCCTGAAGTAAGAATGTGTGGTATTTTTAAATACATAGCGAAAAAAATTAATACGTTTGCATATATGTGGATAAGAGATTTTGTTTAGCACACGCGTCGTTTGTTATACACGAAATAGGTATTAGCAAATTATTAACGGATTGCTGTATATATTTTAGCAAAAAAGTTGATTGTAATTTATGACAGATGCTCGCTTATATTATAAAAAAATAAATATTTTATACGAGTTACACGTTTGATTAATATTGAAATTTATAATAACATATAATCGCAATGGACGCTCTGTCGAAAATTATTATTTTGGTAGTCGCGACGGTGGTTTAACTAATTTGGATATGTGAAATAAAAATAATAAATGTTTTCCGAATAACTAATAATAAAATATTTATGTCGAGGAAAATGTGTGATCGTGTTTTTCCAGGGTCGTTTTCGTTGCCAGCACCTAATAAGTGCGTTCGCAGTTTACGATGTTTGTCACCCCCGATGTGCTCGATTGCCGAAACTGCTGCGGATAATCAGATCCTTCGGTAGATGATTCATTGGACTGTGTCTACACGGGAGTGCGTGCGACGCAACGGCGTCGGCGTCGGTAAACATTTCAATATTTGCAAATTATGTTCAATGTACGGAGGGGAATACCGACACCGACAATTTACCATGAAAACTCGCTGCAAATTAGTCGGAAATACATTTGGAATACACTAACATATGTATACAAGTGTTTAAATGCTAATATACTTCTAATTGGTTAATACTGTTTATTTAACAATTTATCTATTCATGTTTATGTCAAGAAATAAAGTAACATTAATTTAATTAATAAATTGAGGATTAATTAATTCTTCATCAATGTCTTGAAATATCTTGAAAAAAATGGATTATTCTAAGAATAAAAATAGTTATTCATAATTTAGTTGATATTTTAATTTTTTTAACAAACCAATATGACGACTAAATAATCCGCGTATTCGGCGATGTCTCGCCGCAGACTGAGCTCTCCCCGCAAGTTTCACTCTCACTCGGCACATCGGATGCAAACGAGAAAAAACATCACGTCAGTGGCAACAAAAACGAATATTATTATTTTTTCCCCGCATATGCAGACAATAAAGGACAACAATTATTTATAATATTAATTCTTAAGTCTTTTTTTTGACAAATACATAAAGTTTATGACATGTAAGATTTATATTAAAAGAGTAATCAAAAACTTTAGTAATATGTGAAAATATTAATATATATTTTTTTTAAAGTTTTTTCACCAGAGTTTCATTCCAAAATGAAAATCCGGTGTATTATTCAAATAATAAATAAATTCTACTAATGCTCAAATTAAAGATATTGCAAAAAGAATTAAAATATGTTCTTTTTGGAGTACAGTCAGCCCTCTTATAGCGTTTCCTCTAAATCTCTGATTTTTACAAAATTCTTTGTCAACCAAAGAGCATTAACCTTTATTTCGCTCGGCCATGTATTATATATTTACGAAATATATAAATTGACCTTAAAAATATTACAATTTTATAGAAAACACCGATTTATAGGAAAAGTTATAGGAGGGTTGACTGTATTTTAAATTTTTTAACCGGCAATTATTCCTAAAAATATTTATTATTTACTATTATTAATTATAAATTATTTATACATATTCATTTATAGAAACCATATTTGCCAATAATTTTGCCAATAAATGTGCAAATATATTTTTAGTTTTAAGCGAGTGTCATATATTAGAATTTCAGCAATAAAAAAATGATGATTGCTGTTTTTCACTTAATTTATCTAGCTAATATATATTCTAATCATTTCGCTGAATTTACTGTTAGATTAGATTAATTTAAATAATTGATTACGTGGCATATGAACGTTGTCTTAAAAATTCATGTATATTTATGCATTATTTTTAAAATATGGTACACAAAGGTATGAATGATGAATATACCGAGGAATGTTTCGACTGGATAATATTTCGATCCCCATAATACGAAAATGACGATATCAAGCGTTGCGCCCTGTAATTTAGGGGCGTGGCCCGTTTCACTACTCCGGTGACTATCATTTCAATCTGTGATTACATTTCATCTCGGATAATCATTTTTTAAGCTGTTTCCTTTGTGGGCCACACTGGACCCTTTTGGCAAGGGTCCAATACCATATCTGCGTATTCAAACGTATGATGCTTTTGAATGAAATGATAACAATTACCAGACAGATACGATATATCAACACAAAGGTCGTAATACTATTAATTATTAACAAAAAAAATACTTGACAAAATGAAAATGTATGTTAATACCTAATCGATTACGGCAAAAAATATATATGACGAAAGCTATAGGTATAATAATACTATGTCAAAGGGATGGTGCCTAAAACTTTTTATTAGCATACTATAAAATGGAATTAATCGTGTGGTTGTACATCAATGAAATGTAAGAAATTTCACAAGTCACTAAATGCAACCATAAAATTTACGATTTTTTTATCGAGACGGTTTAACGTTTCTTATCTGGCCGATTTCTTTTTAAGACGTGTAATGTACGATCTCACAAGAATCGGCTTTAGCATGAAAAAATAAATATAATGGTTATATTTAATTTAGTTATTACCATTATTTATATTTACATATTTTTTGTTTTGTTTAACAATTATCAGGAAATGATGATTGAAGAAGCATAGATTATCTCGGGAAAAAATCGACAGCATGTCATAATTGCTGTAATGTGACAAAGATAATTTTTCATACTTTTGTTGTTGCAAATCCGGTTCACAGTCGATACACGACCACGTCATTTAGAAAAATGATGAACTATCGAACGAATGCTTTAGTTATAATTTATGTTTTGTATTTATATAATAAATAATCAATTAATTTCTTAATATTAAAATTAGCATTATTTGTCTGTTACATTGGCCATATTTCAATATGATTAAATCCATCAATATTTTATTATTCAAGTGGCTATAGTACTGTATGCACTCATAGTGTGTGGCGGTCTTAACAAAACGAGTGACGCACGAGCCCAGCAGTACATGCAGGCGGTGTCCGAGTGTCTCCCGCACAATGCCACCACTAAATGCACAGCATCTCTGCAAGGTGCAGTCAGTATTTGTGATAAATATTTGAATTTGCGCAAGTTCCTAGGCCTTGAAATGAATTTTCAACGGCATTTTTTAAATAAATATTTTACCAGAACCTACGTCAGTTTCTCGTTAAATTACGTGTGTGTATTATAATAATAAATATTGTTTACACCATTTCAGAGAATATGACTTATAGCACCAAATAATTTCATACCTCATATAAATAATAATTATTATTTTGAAAATTAGGTAATAATTTTCATTTTTCTAGTTACAAAATAAATATAAATTTCACAAACGCACAATAAATAGAATCGATATGCCTGAACTCGCACGTTTCACCCCACATCGTACCAGATTATTGTTGTTTTTATTTTTTTCTGAAATTGCAGTCATA
Organism: Philopotamus ludificatus; assembly: GCA_022495035.1. NCBI lineage: Eukaryota > Metazoa > Arthropoda > Insecta > Trichoptera > Philopotamidae > Philopotamus > Philopotamus ludificatus. Next base: position 5,756 of record JAGXCT010037046.1, read on the forward strand.
AAAGGACAATGGATTATTTATAATATTAATTCTTTAGACTTTTTTAGACAAATACAAAAAGTTTGTTACATGAAGAATTTATACTAAAAGAGTTATTCGAAAACAATAAAAAATCGGGGTACCCACTAACTATAACAAATACGATATTTTAATACGAATTATTTGTTCCAAAACGATTCCCAAACATAAAATATTTATATGGCTGAATATTAAGAAATGTATTAACAACCTGTGAAACAAAAAAGAGAGTGAATACAGATTTCCTAATAATAAGAAATTCGACAACATAGGATAATAATAACAAACAAAAAGCTACATTATATTATCATTAGATTATATTTTTTTAATTAAAATACATATGTATAAATAATATATAATGCATGTATTGGGTTTTTATTATTACCTGCTTTTACACGATTCTTTACAATGTTTTTTTTTAAAACCAATCTTCACTTTTTCCATGAATAAAAATGAAATTTACTTTTTTACACGGTTATGGTGGAACGAATCTACTGTATAAACAAGAATTAAGTTAACCAATAAATATTGTTTGTATTGCTTGTTTAAAATATTTTTTAAATAATAATTCCTGTAATATTGAACATCTGACAGCACATACAGTGTGGCGAGACAGAGCGCAGAGTCACCACCACCACCTGTGGGTAAACGACCTCCAGCTCCTCCACCTACTCTGGCGACCAGCCTCATCCACCATTCAACCTTCGAGCCTCGACCAACAGGCCCTCGAGTAGTTCGACATTGACGACACCATTTCCATTACGCTTCGGCGCTTTCACTGTCGATCGCTGGTCGCGTTATTGACTCAACAACCGTGACAATATCGCCGAGGCACCTCAGGGTCACCATAATTGCAGATAGTCACGTTATTGCACAATTAGCGATAATTTTACCTACCAGATGTAATAATTTATTGGTTTACTCAGCTTTAAGCTGTCACGGTTGCGCATGCGTCGCCTATGGCGGAGATGCGCGCTCATAATGGCAATATCGATTTAAAATACTATAACTCTGAACTGATGAACTCTGTTAATTGGCGATATCCACGATCGGATTTCTACCACGAGCCCGACACCCGGAAGGCTGCGGCTGCGCGCGCGCATGCGCCGTGAACATCATGCTCAGCCTCCGCTTGCATTGTGTGCTCGCCGGCTGAGTTATTGCCGACCAGCTGTGACAATGCTAATTTACTTCTCGGAGCTGGTCCAGCGAGATCAGCCGCCACCTCATTACTTATAGATTGGGTTCGTGACGTCACAGATCGGGATGACACTGCGAATATCTGTGTGTCTGCCACCAGCCGCAATTAGCCTCGATTTCTTCTTCTACAGTGCAAAAGATTCTAGCTAGATGGAGATGCTTTATGTTGTAAATTAATATTTCGTTGTCGGTCACCTTGTGCACAAAATGGGGATACATCCAGTTATGTATGTTTGTGATTTTTTTTATATAAGATGTCGAATTAACACAGGGTTGTAGAACCTTTTTTAATTTAAACAGGATTTTTACAATTTGAATTACATTAAAAAAAAAGTAATATAATGCAACCTATTCTTTTTATGCGGTAGATTGGTTCCAAGAATGAGAGGGTAAAACGAAATGCTTTCACTATGGATTTTTTTAATGAATATGTCGAAACTCACTTGATTCGAGCTTTGGTTCGGTTGATTTAAATTTGTTGTTTAATCTTGTTGAGTAGGGCGTTCTGAGGGTACGGAAAGGTGTCGGTAGGTAATCACACTGGGTGAAGAATTTTCTCCATTCGGTTATATATGCGGGGTTATATTATATATGCGGGGTTATATATGTCAGGGGTGGCTGCTATCCTTTTGAGATCAATATGTCAAAATTTTGAAAAATCTAACTCAACTCGAATGCCGTGTCACATCTAGAAATACATCCATAATTTGATAATATTTGTAACTTTAGTATTTTTTTTTATTATTTATTTATTAAAAAATGAAAACAAAGCTATTTACATCAGTGTTTTTTTATTGCTGAATTGCATTAGCTAAATCCTCCATTGAGGGTTGGTATTTCGTGCACTTCAAGCCAAAGTAAGGGCCACTAATCTCATCTGTCAGTTGGTTTATTTGATTGGTCTTAATATAAAGGGAACACGAAAGAAATCGCACATCTTTTTATGAATGTTTTCTTTTTGTTTTATCCTAAAAAAATATTATTTTTTTAAATAAAAAAAACATCTCAAATTGTTTGCTAAAAAAAGCCAATACGTCTGGCCCACGGAGTAGAAAACGTTAAGATTTACTTTTCGGAGTTTTAAACGAGGTTGTTTGATTCTGAAGAAGCCTTTTCCCTTTTCGACTTATTGTTATCGTAAACCATTTTTCCTCTCCTATTGTAAATTGAATTAAAAATGGTTGAAATCTTTGTCTCGACAATAAAAATTGCATGTGTTTCTCCGCTTTTTTTATCTTCGAATGAGTTGCAAATGTGAATATGCAGAGGACCTAGGAAATTTTAATCTCTGATAATTCTTCGATAGTTAATCGAGGATCTAACTTGACCATAGATCTCATCTCATCATGGATCCCATGGATCATGAAATTTACTAGGTCGTTCAGATTCAGGTGCATCTTTTAGATTTAAACTTAATTAAATTTAATATTTATAGTAGCTTTTCTGGCATTAAAGCCCTCGTTGAAAATAATAATAAAAATGTGTCCGTTAATTTTTTAATAATAATATAAATTTTATTACTCATAATGCTAAACAACAGTTCTTAGCAAAAACTACTTACACAAACTGTGCAAACTGCACTCGAACATTAGGATATAAAATACGCGATTTCTTTCGGGTCCTCCCAATATTATTAAACGCCGAGAATAGGATTTAATCAAAGTATGCAGGGGGAAAAATTGTAAGTGAAGCTATCGTTAAATTTAGGGAAGCTAAAAGTATTCCAAATCTAATATGCGTACTTTTGACACTCTTTTTCATTGTTCAGACGATTTTTCCAGATTTTCAAGTTTGTAATTTTATGTTCGGTTCATTCATATGAACAGTGAGATCTGTAAAATGTTGAGAAAAATACCACAATTTCTACAAATTGTTCAGACATTTTCCCTCAGCTCTGCCACCTCAGATTATTGAACATCAGCTATAGATTTAATCATGTAAAACTGCAGAAATTTTTCGCTTGTAATAGAGTTTGGACAGAATTTACTAGTTCTGTTACGATTTATATTAAATTATATAATTATATTATTCTTCCCATGACAAAGATAAATCCAATAGCTTCCTTAAATATTTTTTACTAATCTCACATTTTTCCTACCATCTGTCGAAATGTCTTGGCGTGTCACCTTAAATACGCGTGTCATATGTTAGCCATTACTGATTTAGTCCAACTATTATAACTCAACATTCAATTTTATATTTAAGTAAAATCTGGCGATTCCCTATTTTCAACACATTACTTAGTATTTATTGTATTCACGATTTATATATTCCCAATATTTTTTTAGTAAATGTAATAGATATCAACTCTAAATAATTAAAACCTCTAATCACTATTAATTATTATACAAATAAGATATTATTGAGTGAAGATTCATCTTATATTTGTGATAGTAATATGACAATACTTCTCATAGAGACATCATTGATGAATTAGAAAAGCGCGACTCACAGTAATAATAAGGTAATTATTTACGGTCTACCATTCTATACTTGAAACACAGCCATCGCAAACCATTTTATGATATATTTTGATTAGCTTACATTTATTAAGAATTAAATAAAAATGTTTCCGACGCCCTATCATACGAATGCATAATTTATCTGAATCGAAGGCTCATTACATACAAAATTATAAAGCGAACAATTTCTCTTTGATTACATCGGATGCAACAATTACTGCAGAAATATGAATTTGTTCGAAATTGTAACAGATTAACGTGGCGCCAATAAACATTAGTCAAGTTAACCTTTTCGAACCGGTCGCGGATAATTTAATTCAAATAGTTTTAATTAGATGTTAACGTATTCTCGTCGTATCGATATACACGCAGTAAAAATGTGTCGTTTTCCTGATTTTCGTGTTTTTTTTTAGGTATCCAATTTAAATACTCCAAGGTGTTTTGTGGATAGTCCAGGTGAGGATGATGGATACAGTGTGTGATAAGATATTTCCATCTTCCGTTTTATATAAGATCATTAAAAAAAGCTAGTCCGGTTCCAAACGAAAGCCATTTGCTTAATGGCCATCGCATTGAAAAATGTCTTAATGTCTATAGAATGAGACAGCGGCTCTAAAACTCTCCGAATTTATAATTATACATATACATAGATTTACAACAAAGTAATATTTAAAAATAACTGCATATTAATAAAATATAAACATGAATTCTTTAAATTAAATTTAAATATTACTATTAATAGAAATATAAATTAATATTATATATTATATACGGCAAATCTACTCTGTCCGTTTTATTTTTCATTTTTCTTCTATATCTAGATGATTCCACGCTTTGAGAACGACTGCATTTAACCACATAGAGTTGTATATCAAATGCACCGCCGTTCATTTTAACCTGTATGCGTCGGTGTTAAATCAATTCCACCTTAAAAGCCTTCGGGTAATACACTATTTAATATGCGTTTCTTTACTTACCAATCTAAAAGAATGAGTCGTCTAGAAAACTATTTTTTTCACCATTATAATACATAAGAAGAGTGCGAGATCATAATTTAATATCGACAACTGGCAATGAATCGCAGCACAAATTGATAATATGCTACCAGCCATAAAGGGGGGTACGTATTAATTTAATTAAAATATATTTGTATTGGAATAAAAAAATGTAATTTGTATGTATTAGATGATTATTTATTTAATACAAAGTTTGGCTGTAATTCTCGTATCATCCATCAATCACTATTTCAGTATAATAATTCCTGAAAAACGGATAGATACCATATGTTGTATGCGGAAAAAAATAATACGTCCATACATTATTGATCATCCCCACACTGATTCCTATTTTTTTTTACATTTGTGACCCTAAATAATTTTTCGATTGATTTTTTTTAATGTTTCGTGTTCGGCGAGTTTATATATCGAACAGACTAATTAAGGGGAGATGTTAAAACGTGAGATCGGTTAATAGGAATACGATAGGAGCCAAACTTCAATATAATAGGATCGGCGGTATAATTCAATTACGCGATGCGTTTTCACTGACGGATTAGAAATTAAAATGCCATTTCGTACGATGGAATCCATGGCATATTTCAGAGAATCGGTCACACTTTGGCTCTAAATACGTTTTGATTCAATATAATAAATTGTAGATTAATTCTATTTTAATTTAGTGAAAAAAAACATGTGAAAACATCAATTTCTAATTGAAGAGATGCACTGAAAATTCTAATTTCATCACTAAAACTATATTTAATGACTCTCATAAAGTGGGCTAGGCTTGATCGTCTATTGTTTATTTGATCTTAATAATGTGATTAGTACCGTAACAAAATTAATATAAGATACCGAATTCTGGATTGTTTTTAAATGCATTTCATCACGTCATCCGTAATGTACATTTACAGACATATATTTACATATACATTCCAAATAACCTCAATTAATTTTTAATTAACACCAATAAGGTATTTTCATTCATATTCAGCAATAAATATAAAATATTTTCTATTGATTTTATTTAAAACACTACAGGATTCATGGATTTGATTGAAAAACGCTGCATAACCACTACGTTATTCCGACAAGTTAATTACCGGGAATTTCCCATCGCTTCCACGATCGATCGATAGCCATCGACCGATTCCTCAGTCAACAACAATCAAGAGACGTATGCATACGTAATGGCGTAACCCACAGATACGACCGGGTTGATTTATAATCACAAGCCTGAGGTATTACCGACTGATAGAAATCGGCGCCCGGCCGGCTCAAAAAAATCGTATCTTCTTTAGGGTGTGTGCATGTACCCCATGAGTTATGCGACTGACCATACCAGCTGTGGTAGACCATCGTGCCACGGTGTTGTAGTGTCTCGGGGTAACAGACAATTTACCAGCTAGTTATTTATCGGCCAGCATTCCGCCAGCTAATGGCCGCGGCCTAAATTGTAACACTTGCCGGCACTGTCGATAATTAAATATTGTTATTAAATTGTATCCGATCGTGTGCATTGAGATTTCGGTTTGTAGGAAACTAACTTGTGCCAATTTTTATGTGGTGTTATGAAAATGAAATTTGGATTAAACAACTAAATTTCTAATCTTTGGGGTTACAAACCTGACCATAAAATGGAAAAAAATATTAAATGTTAAAAAAGTAACATACGATTTTAGAAAGATTAATACTAATTCCATATTATTATTTATTAAGAAAATCACCCAAATCGGATTGGTACATGCTTTGTATTTTTTTACATAAAGCTCTTTCGATGCTATAAATAGATTGGAAGGTTTCTTATTGCACGGTTTCAATGCTTGTAAAGCACCTCTTAAGGTTCGCAATACATTATAGCAGCGGTCACCAAATTTTAGGACTTCATGGACAGTGGCGCGCCGACAGTGCCTGACGCCTGGGTGCAGAGCTTTATTGATCTTTAACTGTACCCCAATACAATAAAACAAAAACAATTTATGAAAAAGAATTAGGATTTTTTTATAGAAATTAGGAAAATTTAATGAATTAATATATTTTTTTTCATTTTTCCTCTCTTGGCGCCTCACGTCGCACCTAATCTTCCGGCGCCTGTGTGCGCTGCACAATTCGACTATATGGAGGGCGAATTTTTCATTGTAGTTTTAGTGTAAAATGCACCTGGTTAATACAATTAATTGGAGCCAAGTTTTAAAAGCTTTACTTATAACCAAAAATTGTACAAACAAAACAATTTAGACCTAGCATTATAAATTTCAAGTGTGGTGCAAGTTCTGGCTTACTTAAAATAAGATTATGGATATTCTAATCTAATGATGTTACTGTAAGACGGAAAATTGTATATATTTCAAGCCGAAATTAGTACCGTGTTTTTATTGCTTGGGCAGATGAAAAAGGCTTTTCACATAAAGTTGTGGAGAATAGAATCTTCGAGGTCTTGATAAGTATAAATGAAATTAACCTAGAGTGTGTCGTCGGACGATAGATCGATGAGGCTTTCTTTCTTTTAGATGCAGGCTTTTATTACTATCCTAAATATACACAGCAGACGGATCGATTATCCATATATATATGTCTGGGATCTTCTTTCTTTGCGCAATAACGAGCAAAAGATTCTTTAAGTGATTTCGAGCGCTTTTGAACTAAAGTTACCACTTGCTGGTATTCATCAAAATTTCAAAACATTTGCAGATCGTTTTCAACCAACAACGTTTGTCACAGTAATATTTTCTTTTTTAACGCATTAATATTACTTCTTGGTGTGAACACATCCTTAGGTTGTTCTTGCAACAATATGTTTGGTTCATTTAACCAAGAAAAACGATCTACCAGATAACTAAGCTTTGCTAGCCATTTATTATTCGACAAGATTTCTTGCAATTTCGTATATATATAGATAATGTTAACGGTGAATTGAAAAAAAATATGGTTTTCCACTATTTTTATTATCTGATTTTCAATGTTTTCGGCAATATCTTAAATTCTGCGTTTAATGGTATTGGTATATAGGAATTACTTTCAATTTCTAAACAGCCAGCATGCTTTCCCAAAATCTGTTCAAACGCTTTTAACAGGCAAAGCTTAATTAATTAATTAATTCTTCTCCAATCGTGTATGGCTGTTTATAGTGGGCGATCTGATTTGCTATCGAAAGCCTTTAGTTATCATTTTTCTTCCACGGTCATTTTTCTTAAAGCAATAAGGTGATTTTGCGTATTTTTATGCATACTTTTAAAATATTGTAGCGTTTTTTTTTGCTAAATCCGGATGCTTTGAATACAAATGTCTTTCAAATTTTGAAGGCTTCAATGTAACTTTCGTAAGAAAGCACGTAAAAGAATTGTACGCAAATTTCGGGAAAACGTGAATTCTGGGCACGTATACACGGGGTCCCACTTTATACGTTAGGTTAAATTAGGTTGAGATTTATGTTGACAAATTTAAACTAAGATTAAGATTCAATAGTTCATTTTTAAATACTGTTTAATTTTTTTATGAGAATTGAAAAACTGTTTAATGTATGAGTAATCTTGTATTTTAGATTTCTCCAAAACTGATGATGAAGATCATAAAATTTTCAAATCCTGATTTAACTGTAATAAATATATTATAATATGTCACACTTTACAATATCATGTATGATTATTTAAAATAAAAGAAACTGAATATTATTTCAAATAACAAAACAAACAGAATCTGAAATTATGAGTCATTGCTTCAATTTAATTAACTCCTTTATTAAAAGAGAGGTTGGATTTTTACATTTGTTATCATTGAATTTTGGTATTTTTTTATTGGTAATATTAACTGGGGAGTTGGGGATAGGCCATATGAAAGGGAGAGAAAATATGAATTTTGTTATCCTGTACTTTGTTTGGAAGTTTTTGAATTTTATTGGAATTTAGGATCGTATGCGTAATATTCTGTTTTTTATTTTATATTTCTATACATAATCTTATAGAATTGAAAAATAAATTCCGTTTAAAAATTAAGGCATAATAAGTGAGTTTGGAAAAGGTTGTTTCAGATCATAAGTAATAAAATGTGAATCAGTTGTGATCAAAAAGAAATAAGTAATTAAAAATGAAAAAAAGGTTGAATAGGTCAATATGATAAAGAAAATTTATTTTTGAAATTACTATTTATAAGGTGCAAGAAAATATATCTTAACGCAAAGTTAAGAAAATATTATATCATGTGAAAATTAAAAAAAATGCTCTTGTACGTTAATAAAATTTTATTTGGCATATTTGTAGAATTGGGATTAGGTTGGGTTAAGTTTGCGACAGATTTATTTGTTTTGTATGAATTTTAGGATAAATATAGATTTTGGATTGAAGTTAGGGTGGGATAAAACAACTAATTTAATTGTGTTAGGATAAATAAATCATCTCGAAGTATATTGATCCGTTTTATTTACGTTTTTTTTAAATAAATCTAAATGTTTTAAGTTTACTACGGCAATTTTTCAAATAATTATTAATATTAATTTGGTTTAATCTGTAACAGTATATGTTTTTTTTATTATTAAATAAAAACGTACTTATATATACATACATTTGAGTGTAAACTAATGTTTATAATATTATTCATTTATAGGTCTATATGAAATTCAAGTATTATAGTGTTGTTATTTAATATTTAAATCTTTTTGGCGACTTAAAATACATAAAATGCTTAAACATTATCATGTAAATTCTTTAAACTATTACAAGAATTATAAGCATGTATAAAAAAACAAGGTAGATTTTTATGGCTTTTCGGTACGTTTTGTATAAAATGTGACCATAAAAATATATCGTAAAATAATATTAACGTTTTATAATAAAACCAAGATGAAACAAATCCTCGTTTATAAAATTCTTTTGTAAAAAAGTCGTTAGCCGACAGCGGATCGCGTTTCTTGTAAATCTGAAAAAATCGTAGAATAATTCGTAGCATCCGTTTTAATCAATTTTTGTAAGTTCGGAGCATGTAAGGAATTCGGTCCACCCATCAGTCAAGTGATACCCGTTTATCATCATTATAAATCAATCTGTTACAGATCTATTGAAACATGGTCCATCTCGCGTAGCATGAGTGCTATCTTTTTGTTTCTGTTCCCATCTATATGTGTGCCTTGAATAAATGAGATGAACCAAAAAAATATATGAGAGCAATTAACCAAGCTTTGAGCAAAGAGATCCGACAACAAATTTGCACAAAAAATTGAATAATAAAAAAAACGATTTTTTTGACAAACACATACTATTGTAAATATGAATTTTTAAATATTTATTTGAAATTTAATATTTATTATTGTTTTATTCATAAATAAATAAAAACTATATAATTATGTGCATACACAGGTATTTCAACAATTAGACATGATGCATTCTGTTATTTTTTCCTACATTATTTTCGGGTATTGATAGTTTTTTTGTCCGGTCCATAGTGGGTTAAACCAATTTATTGTTTGGTTGCTTTGGTCCAGCACTCTTGACGAAGAGCACACCACATTCCTACACCTGCCAATGTATTGATGATGTAATTATTACATACGTACCATCGTACACCTGGAATGTACGATCTATATATTGAACCAGGATCTTCGGCTAATAAGCGGATCACGACCGTTCTAATTAAATTTTAATAAAATTCACAAATACATGGGTTAAATTAGCAAAAACTATAATGTAATCTGAATAAGATATCAATAAGTTATCAGTTTAATTAAAGAAAGTCATGTGAAATGTTAACAAATATCGTATAATTGTGGAAAACACTCAAAAACCCATCGTCGCTCCAACAACAAATAAACATTTAATTAATACGATAAAATTAATCTGGTATCAGTTGAACAAATTGTATTTAACATCACATCGATATGTACAAGGTCCAACAAGCAAGATAAATACGAGACGTAATCGCTGCCAAAAATATAAGATCGAGTGCAACGATAAACTGTATCGCCTTTCTGTACAATTATCATCACGTACTTACACATGTCCGATTATCTGGAGTACATGTCGCGACACAGTCATCGCCTTATCCTTAACAGATCCTGGTCAAGTCGTTTCCCACGATACTGTTTCGATATTAATATTCAGGGCGTTGCAGTCTCTGTCTGTTCCTAGAAGAGGCGTTTCGGCACGTCTTCAAAGGAATAATAGAAACCACTTCCTTGGCTTCCAAAAATCAAAATTCATACCGCGTATCTGGGATGCCAAATAAATTTTCGTACACTGTCATGCGGGAAAGAACGCTCGTATCTCGTGATTCAGAAATGACGGAATGGCCGGAATCCAGAAGGTGACTCTTGGACGTTCGCGATATTTGCAAAGGGATATTCTTAGAGTAGAATTTATATATTTTTTTTAATGCGATAGAATTCCCTATATTATACATAAGTATAGTCTTTGAAATGCTACTATATTTATCAAATACCCACTGGCGATCGATTGTTTTGTAAATTCAATGAAAAAAATATGTATTTCTCAGAAATGTCCATGTTTATTTTTAATACAAATAATATTTAAATATAGTTTGAATGTATTAATATATAATTACGAATTTTAAAATCTTTGTTTGTGCAGAAATGATTATTATGACCTTAAAATTATTCGCGATAAAATCATCGGCGTAATCAATAATTAGGAATGTTAGTCTTAGACTTGGACTGCGCATTTTGCAGAGTTTGAAAGCTATGTCTCATTTCTCCTTTATCCGAATATTAGATTTCTGATTTTCTTTTCATTTTTGCCACATCGTGGTAGGTCTAAGGGTCATTAATAACTAATCACGTAATACTAACTACTTAATTGTTATTATTGTAAATCTAATATTACTATCATATTTGGTATATGGACTGCATCGGAGAGAGAAGTCTGATAGGAGGAAGTTTAGGGCTTTTCTTTCTTTTTTTGATTTTTATTCTTCTTCTTCTTATTTAATATTTAGGTGGATAATAATATTATAAGGATGTATTTCGGAAGACGTAATTTGTAAAATCTTTGACAATGATCAGGATTATATTGACTTATGTACATTAGTGAATCTTGGAGGATCTGAAAAATGACGTAGCGGATTCTTTAGCCAACCCGTTACAGCGGCTCGAAAACAACCGCGTCGTCTGAAGGGGGTGTATTTATAAATCAAGATATAAAAAATGGATTATTTTAAGAAAAAAAAAAGTTATTCATGATATGCTTCAAAATTTGGTCGATATTTTGATTTTTTTTAACTAATGAATATGACGCGTAAATGACACGCGAACTCGGCGATGTCTCACCGCAGACTGAGTACACACTGCTAGTAGTAGTACGTTTCTCTTGCACATACTTGGCACATCGTATTGGATGCGAGCGAGAAAAAACATCGAGCCCGCAGTAACCGAAACGAATATTGTTGTTTTTATTTTTTTTCGCAATTGCGGACAATAATGATTATTTGTAATATTTATTCTTTTACTTTTTTAGATAAATAAAAAAAAGTTTGTGACATGTAGAGTTTATATCAAAAAAGATATTAGAGAAATCATCAAAAACTCGGAGTCACCAATAGGGTCACCCATCTGCAAGAACAGGTTAAAACAATCTGGTGAGAGAAAGATTTTAGTATCATTACTAATGTAGGTTGACTAAATATTTTATTTTATTTTTGATGTAATGAGATGAAGCTGATCCTTAAATCAGGGAGGCATGCCGAATTTGGGGTACGATTATAATTTTATTTTTCTAGGAAAGTTTCTTCCGATCAGCGAACATTGAATAGATCGATTAAAGTTATTATTTTTAAATAATAATTTGGTTTTTTTATGTAAAATGGTTGTTATTGTGTAGGTTTTATACTAAATATGTGCGCTATCCCTATTTTTATTTTATTAAGGATTTTGTCAAAAAATACATTTGATTTTATACATTTATTTCAATTTTTTAGTTCATTTCAAGAGAATATTCTAATAAGAGGTAGGAGAGCGTTTTTCTATCGGCACGTCATATCATAACTAAGAAAATTCTCTTCCATACTCATAACAAATTGCAAGACCTTGTGAATTAAACAGTTGTTAGTTGACAAAAATTCACCATGGATTTTACTTTTTTAGCCATTGGTCATTGGCTATTGTGACATAAAATTATGTCCCTTTGCACCAATGAACACCTGGATGTAACGACACGCAAAATTGAAAATGCATATAAAAAAATGTTGTTTCTGGGAATCGTGTTAATACAAATAAATGGTATAAAAATATAGTAATTGTTAGTAGATCATGTTATTCAAAAGTGTGTAAAAAAGCGCGTAGATAAAAATAATTGAAGATAAGATAATAGATAAAGGAGAAAAACTTAGTAGCCTGTAATTTTTATGAAATATAACTTTTTCTTTATTTTATTTATATATTTTCATGTTATTTCATAAATGTACTGTATTCTTCTTCTTTTTAGATGTTATATTTTCTTAGAATTCACCTATATTTGAGATCCTTTCATTAACATGTTTGAAAGCCTTGATACCATTAAACATATAGTGTAAATTTTGTGATGAATGGTGCTTAGTATTATATTATTTATTAATTTGTTGATATAATTAATGTTTCATAAATACTTTTTAAATAATAGACAAAGAAAAACAAGTGTACATTGCACTTGATTTCTTTTTGTTAACCAATTATTTTTTTGTATTAGATTAAATTATGACAGTCTGCCATCATATTTAATCTTTATTATAACCGATTATATTTTTGCACATAATTATTTTATTTTAATCAATTTATTTTTCTAAAAGTTATCCATATTAATATTAATAACGAAACAAATATTCACATTAAATAAAAATGAGATAAATTACCTTAATTATTACATTCGTCTAAGAAAATTTGAATAACAGGAAAATTTTTGTCTAAATTAAATTTATGTACTATTAATATATAGATTTTTTTCTTGAATAAACTACATTATCGACAGTATATTATTGAGATATTTTCTAGAAATTACGACAGCGATAAAGCAGAATTACATCTTAACGAAACTAGGGACTGTCACGACACTCCAAGCAGTACCACTTCATACATTTTTATTGGCAACATGCGGGTCCGTACATTAGACCGAGGACAGCAACGCAGCCGCTAGCTATACTTTGGTAACCCGTGGCCCACCAATATCATCCATCAAATCTATCTGCACACAACAAACGCACCGAGCAAAATAGCTTGCCAATGCGTCATGCGAGTGCCGAGAGAATGACTACATTTTTTTTAACAGCACGTGCAATGAAATGGTGTGGCCGACGCGCAGCCTTCATCTGCGAAAATATCTACATAAGTTTAAATAAAAAAAAAAATCATCCCGTGTTTATACTTGCGATTCTTAACTGTGACTGTTAATTATTTCGTCATTTAATAATTAAACAAGAGGTTACTACGACGCCACATTGCCGCTTAAATGTTAAATTTGCAATTCGAGTCGCGCCAATTACACGGTGAGCTCGCTCAGATTGTTTATTAACCCGTCACGAGCGCTCGCCAAATTTGGCGGGAATTTTTTGGTCGAAAGCAAAACCGCAGCTAGGTATTACGGGGCATGCCAAATTTTGACCTCAAAATTCGTAATGATACTCGTCATTTGTTCAATTTGCATTTCGGGGAGGAAGTCTAAACCGTTTTGCAATTGTATTTTTTGATGATGATTCTATTCGACGGCTGAATATTAAATCAATGAATTTCTGTTACATGAAATTTTCATGTTGCATTGTTATATGCCAATGACGCGTATACGTGCCATGATGACTCAAATCTTGTTAGTGTTTATCTAATGAGTTGGATATTATAAATATATGTATACAGTAAAAGCCCGATTTTGCGTATGATATAGTCCCGTTTCATTTTAGTACATTAGATACTAGATTTTACGATTTCATTTTCCGTAATTTACGTTCCTTCAAAAATGTAAGAAAAATTTCACATTCTACAGTCAGTTATCAACTTACGAACTTTCGCACTTTAGATGATGAGAAAAATATTTCAAATATTTCCTACGTGCATCAAAATATAATAAAAAAGGATGATGCAGTCGAGTGCTTCATCTTTGATTATTAAAAATGGCAGAATGATTTATTCCCCCAATACCACAAGACTTCTACAGCCGATGGATCAAGGGGGTATTTCTAACTTGCAAGTGCATTATTTAACAATCACTTTTACCAAGCGATTGCAGAAACAGAGAAGGATTCAGATAAAGAATTTTGTAAACATATGACATCTATCATACAATAAAACATATCTCAAAAGTATGATAGAACATTACGATGACTTATATGAATAGCATATGGAAGAAACTCTTAAAACTTCGACATCAACAATATGAATTTGAATAGAGATGTGGTAGAGACAGCTTATTGTACCATTTGCAAAACAAATTATTCTGTTAGTTGACAATGAAAATGTAATTCAACTTTTCGAAAATGATGTTGAGGAACTCACAAATCGAGTCTTGGTTAAAATTGAGGAAAAACGAGGTACAGAAAAAATAAAGGAATAACTACATAATCTCAAAGCTTTTGCCAAGATCAGTGATGGAAATTAAAAAAAAAAAAATATGGACACCGATAAATCTTTGGAGGTACGCCACCTCATTAAGCAAGCACTTTACGGTCATCATGAAATTTATAAAGAAAAATAACAAAATTCTTTATTAACCTGAATATATTTATATACAAGAATAACAAACCCTATCCCTGCAAACGCTGAAAAATTGCAGGAGTGTTACTCCGCGCGGTGTAGTGCAAAAGCGCTGTCTACCCTGTCAGCGCTGCTGACGTCGTGTATTAGATAGTTGCGGGCCGGTAGCATAGTGCGGTAGGGGGGGGGGGTCTCGCCGCTAAACGCCGCGTCGTGCTGCGACTCGGTGCAGTCATACTAACTCACTGTAGGCCAGTCATACTGACTCACAGCTTCTTTGCGCCATGTGCCGGGTTGTTGCTTATTTTAATATTATTTAACATTTTTACCTCAGCTATTTTTTTTATTTTTTATATTTTAAATAAAATAAGAGCGAAATATACTTTTTTTAATTTTTAATATTCCGCGGCACCCCCAAATATTTTACACTCGAGCCACTCGATACAATATCACAGATTATACTATATCCATTGAATGAGTATCAAAAAAATATTCCAGAATAATTAATTGCGTATATTTATTTACTTATATAAAGTTAAAAATTACAAATCATAAATAAAAAAAAATTAACGTACTATATAATAATTATTTTTTTTATGAAATTCGACCCTCGATTATTTTGTCCTATGTACCTTATACAGGTGGACCGGAACCCCATCAGACTGTATTTGAATGTAAATATTATTCTGCATGTTCTGCCTTTATTAACACACAAAGAAATGAAATTATGATAGACAGAGATTTAAAAAAATAAATTTTGGAAGCTTTTATAAGCTCCCATTTTTTTCTTACATAATTCTCTCCGTTTGCAAAAATGTTTTGTAACGAACTAAAATAATGTCTTGTTTACTTATGAGGGCAGATCGTTTTTCAGAAATTTTCACAAGTAAAAAATAGCAGCTAATAATGAATTAAGCTTCTAATACGCCTACAAATGTCAAGATATGTTAAAGTAAAGTGTAGCAAAAATGTGACAATTATATTAACACAGTCCCAAAAATTCATTAAAAAAAATTATCGAAAATTTTACAACCCAGTTTTCTACTTTGATGCCAATTATTTTTAAATTGATATTATTTTTTATTCAGATGAAGAGTATTTCTCACGCGCTCATCATTATATCTACCGCTAAATTGATGCAGTACTCAAACTCCCAACTTATTGACCCTCCCACGTTTATCTAGGTGCGGAATATTAGGTATTCAGAATGTCTACTAATTGACGCGTTGTATAACGTGAATTTTATTCCACTGGCATCTTCAGAACAATGTCTCAAGGACATCCGAATCGGTAATGTACAATAACTAATTAGCCATTAACTGCATATTTTATCATGCGTTTGAAATTAATGAAAGTATAAATTAAGCATCATTATTTAAAAATCTACTAGAGATAAGAATTCCGTCTCTACCAATACCAATTAATTATTTTCAGATTTTTATCAATTATTATTTATTGTAACATATTGCATGACCCTCTTTTTAATATTACCATTAAACCTATAATCTAATAAATACAACCTCCTTCGTGTAAAAAAATAATTTCAATTCGTGTACCTGTATGTAATTATATGTAATATTATCTTACGGCGTAATGTATTCAGATTTTATATAATTTGTTATAATATATTTTTTCGTCGATATCCATTTATCATTCATACACAATGGTATCAATGCATACTGACAAATTAACTGTTTTTGTGTGTAGTAAATAATAATACCAACAACTGTGTAACATCTAGAAACTCGTATTGCGCAATCGGTTTTTAGGGCTGTGCATATTGAAACAGTAATTATTATCAATTTAAACAATTTTATTTAAAAAAATACATACAGAATTCAATATTGTCACATGAAAATGTATAAATAATTTGAAAATTCACATTTCACCATATATGAGAAAATACAAGATTTTTATTTCAATATATAAAATTACATAAATCATAGTATGAAAGTATAAAATTGCAAAATTTGTTTTTTTTTACAATAAATATTGATATTTTTAAATCAAAATGTATTTATTATTATAGAAAAAAAAATATATAATTATATGTACATAAAATCAAATTGAAAAGACTTTTAAATAATTTATTTTAAATCAATCAATCACATATCACGAAATATTGCATATTTTTTTTTCATTTTTTTCTCAATAAAATAATGATAAATTTACATTTAAAAAGTAATATGATTACAGTTTAAACTTATATAAATATTTACAATTTCATTTATAATTACACTAAGTGTGTCACATCAGGTATTAATAATATAATTTACATGATATAAAATATAGGTTTTTTACACATTGTGGTAAAATTCAACAATTTTTGCTAGCTTGATATGAATCGGGGTGACCAAACGTATCAGTCATAATATATATTTTTTTTTGTAAATGTTGGTCAACCCATTTCTTACAATAATAAAAAATGCAATAGCATCATTACGGTAGGAAAATCACTTTTATCTCAACATAATAAATGAAATAATCTGAGAAATGTAGTAACAATGAGACCGCGATCTACACACAATAAGGAACACTTATAAAAGTATACAAAATAAATGACCAAAAACACAGTCACTTTAACATGACCCTAATGGCTTCTTACAAACAAACAACATGAAAAATTGAATCAGACGATGGACGAGCCACCTTCCACGATTCTGCTAACGATAAGATATTTACAAAACAATAAGAGAATTAACTCTACTAACTTGATTAATCGTTTACATAGTTAAATTTAATCGCTGAGATCTTTGTAAAAATAGTTACACTTTGACGGCGCATCGATAACATCGAAAATTTTCAACAATGCAAATGTTGGAAAATCTGCCTATAACATAACGGTGGAGTGTTGATATTACAATATACGTATAGCTAATGTGTTGTATACATTTAATTAATTTTAATTAAAAAATGGACGTATCAGCCTTTTTAGCAGTCGTTGCGTTATTTGTATGCAATCGGCGAGAAAGTGTTTTGCAATCGGATTTATCGCCAACTCACCGTAGTTTTATCATCGTCGCATTATGTCTTCGATGCTGAAGCCTTTCTTCGCGGGGGGATTCGAGCCGTTCTGTCTGCTCAGCGGCGGCGGTTGGATCCCTACCATGTTCTGTATGCCGAGACTTATCGAGGGCGATATGCTGGCGCTCGACGAAGGACTCTCCTTAGTATCGGACTTAGTTGCGGAAACGTGTTTTGCGGCCGAGCTGTGGGACGGCGCATCCTTCGGATGCAGGTGTTTGATAATTAAGTCCTGGGCAACCATCGGAGGGTGGTTCAGTCGAGAGGAGGAATTCGCCAAATGGACGTGGGTATCGGGGGGCTTCATCAGACCCTGAGGTGGAGGCGGCATAGGAACCAGTTTGTGAGGATTGTGTATGGCGAGCGCCGGCGGCGGAAGACCGAGACTCTGAGACATATGCAAACTGGTGCGCGGCAGCGTCAGGTTCGTCGGACCTGGAGACGGCGGACGATTCCTGTACTCGGAGGACGTCGACGGTCTGCTCAGATCGGTGATCTCGGGGGGCAGGGGACGCTTTCTAAACGAGCCTAGGTACATGCCGTGTCCGCCTTGCATCATTCCCGATTTTCCGGGATGATCGGGCGTCACGTGGTGCAAGTCGCGTCGTATCTGCAGCTGCGGATGCCGCACGGGATTCTCCGACACCGGTTTGTCCGTCGGATATCTATTTTTATCGGGAGATGGATTCGAAAGATAGTGTCTAGATTTATCGAGGCTGTATTCGTAATGCGGTCGCATTGTGTAGGGACTAGCAGTACTTCTGGGTTCATTGTGATGGCATTCGGTTCTTTCGGGCGTCGGCGAAGCGCGCCTCGGCGGAATCGGCGGAGGGATAAACTCTTCGGAGCGACCTCTCCCTATGCTCTCAATGGAAGGCGATCTAGGTCTTCGGACGGGCGAGTGATCCGGCGATGTCAAATCGTCCGGATCGTCATCGTACATGGGGTCGTGGAGCGGAGATTGAGGACGGTCTTCTTCGCCGACGTCCAACACTTCGGGCGGCACGTCTCCGACCGCATGCGTGAGCGCGTGTCTCCTCAGATCGCAATTTCTTCTAAACACCTTACCGCAAGAATTGCATTCGTATGGCTTGTGATCCGTGTGCGTGAGGAGGTGCGTCTTGAGATTCGATCGTTGATTGAAGCTGCGGCTGCACACGGGACACTTGTGAGGCGACTCCTCCATGTGCAAGATCTTGTGAACGGCCAGCGTCCTGGATTGACAAAATCCTTTCCCGCATTCCGTGCATTTGAAGGGCTTCTCCTTGGAATGAATATATCTGCAACAAACAAAAAAACAAAATATTAATTTATTTTTTCAATAACATTTTAACACGAACGCTTGTCCTTCAAATCTTTGACTCATCACGAAATATTCATATTAATTATACGTCTGCGAATATGCTTGATGGTTCAATATGGAGGAGCGTACAAAAAATATATAAATACGGCAATGGCATGATAAATCGAATTGTGTAATTACGTACTAATTTCGACTGATTCAACAATGACGCTCCGAGGCGAGGGCAATGCCGGTTAACGACGATGACCTTTACAATTCGGCGTATTCATTTGATCGTTACGACAATTAAAAAGTGCAACAGGAGCAATATCCTGATCGACGCGCAGTCATCGAACCGTCAATATTAAAGAACCGGCCAAACGAGAATCGTAGAAAAACGCCTAATAACCGATCGTTAGGCAGAAATATTATTAATAAAAAAATCGTGATGACAAAACGATACATAAAATGTTTTTATTGTCGAAACGTGTTACGGTAATGGATATCGTTTGATTCGTAAAGTGTATCCAGGACGCCCACACACCACCGTACACGTGTTATACATACACAAATGTGTATGGGCTTATTAATGTTTTCGCACGTGAGGGCGTCTATAGTGGATTAATATGCGATATTTCAACTTCTAAACTACTTTCACAATGTTGCATTAATATATCACAACCGCGAAATTGACTATCGAATACGGATTCGTGATCTGTTGACTTGACTGGGTCATAATGGACATGTGGACATGATACACGATATTAACGTTGATCGATCTGAATATATTTCGGGACTAATTATCAAATAATAAATTGTCATTACGTGGAAATATTTTACGGTTGAAACAGTCGTATATAACTGCGGCTGACATTTCGTTAAGATACAAAACGGTTTTGCGATAAGAACATGAAGTAAATTGGCATTTGGATGGTTAGCGCCTTAAAGCGGATCGTATCTCGGCTTTGCGATATGAATTCCAGCTCAATTAAAAAAGTGTGTTTTCATTAAGCAAACACGAAAACGGCAAATATTTGCATTAATCATTTTTACTACGCCAATAATGATCGACAAATATTAAAATCAACTTTTTTTCGAGTGATGTGAGAAAATTTGGAAAAAAATCAACACGCACCCACACGGCTGTGTGCACAATATTTTTTTCCAAATACATAATTATCGCTACTAATAATATATTAATATGTAACGTGTGGTGTATATTTATGCGATCATTAGAGCTCGAAAGAGACCTCGGGGTAATTCGATATGGTTTATTTTTTTTCCTTCATTCATTAAGCCACGAGACTATGAAAAATGATCTGTTGCAACGAACACTTTTTCGTTTTATATAACCATAAAACACAATGTGCGGAATAAATCGCGTTCAGACGGCCTCTTTGCGAAAACAAAGGCATCGGGTTACGAGATGGCGGTGGGCATCGTAAAAATACGCAGAATTATTATATATAAATCTTCAAATGAAGCGGTATGCACATATACATTTTCAATAAAAACACATTAAAAATGGCGGAAAGACGATATGCATCGAGTTTGCGTGATGCGACTTTTTCTCCGTCACAGAAATAAAAGACATCAACGAACCGGCGCACGCGAAACCCGAAAGAGGAAATTTATGCACAGTATTTTTTTTTAATTAGCAAATGCTATATATGTTTTTTTATTGTTTTATTTCGCTGCAAAAGATGCACGCGATGATTGTTTGAGAAATAAAGATGGATGAGCTACTTATCTCATGATTGCTGATGCTACCTGTAACGTTAATTGCAGAGCGCGTGTCATAATTTGTACATATGTGGAAAATTGAATAAATAAAACAATCTCGAGATATACAATTTATTAGGCTATATGTTTTATAACTTCATAAAACAATTTCAAATGAATGAAGCGGATATTTAATAAATAAAATATTTATTCAATACTTGGCGTTGTTTGGATAATCATATAATTTAAATAACGAATATTATTTTAAGAATAATTCCTTCTTAGAAAATCATTTAGCAGTATTTGGCTATACACTGAAAATGTGTTCAATCCCGTTGCTTAAATACATTTTTAATGATATTTAAATAACGGAGAAAGATATACATATTTACAATATGAAAAAAAGTCTCTAAAAAAGATAATAAAAATAAAATATGGATATTCGTTAATTAATTACAGTTTAAAATAGACTATATGCCTTTTGATGGATTTCCTTTTCTTACTAGATTAAATTAAAGCATGAGCAACATCATTCCTTCAAATCTTTCGCCTATTTCACTAATGTAAATAATAAATATCAAATCGCAATATAATCTTGATTACTGTCCAATTTTTAGTAATTTTTCACTGGACAAAAATATTAATATTAGGTTAAAAATTAAAAAAAAGCATAATTTAATAGTGACTCAGTATGTACGCGTGGGACTACTCCGAGTCGCAGCGCAACACAGCGCTTAGAGACGATTCCCCCCACCCCCTGCCGCTCTGTATTCCTTAAATACATGACGCTGGTAGCGCTGACGAGCATACAGAGCACTTGCTCTACACCGCGTGGCGTAACACTAAATGTAAGTAAATTTAATTTTTATTTTCGTATACATAATATATAATCAATAGACATATATTACTATATAAAAAAATATATTTTTCCTCAATTTGCTTGTGGGTGCTGCAGCTCCGCAGTTTATATGGACGAGCCGCCCCATGTCTTGACTACATGTCTCAAAAGATGGCGAGATGTCCAAAGATTCTTCGATACTATGGACATCTCGCTAGAAGAAACGATAGCATAGTGAAGCTCCTTGCGATAGGTAACGTATAAGAACACAGGGGAAAGAGCAGGGCGCATATTCCTTGAGACAGACCAAGTGAAAGTCTTGTGGCGGTCCACGAGTTCTATTGTAGTGGCTGCAATGTGAGATGCGGAATGCAGAGGATCCTGGAGAGCCACATTCAAGAAGATTCGGGACAAGAAAAGTCACCATCCTCAGACACCAGTGTGGTGACTCAACAACAAGAAGAAGTTAGTATTTAGTGGCATTTAGGACTGACCACGTTGTTGCAAAAATGAAAAGATGACATCTAATAATCCAATGAACGAGAAAATTTGTTCAGGTTTGAAACTGGTAGAATCTTCAATATATTATTGTCATTTTTCACTCTGTTCTCCACATTACATTTTTATGATAAATATCTATATAAGCTTTTTATTATTAGGCTAAATGGGGTATTTTGTTTGTGACATATGATTAAATGTGCTAAGCATATTGTTCATGACCAGTAATTGCAGTTTGTCCGCTAGCATTTGAGTAAAGCAGTTGAACCAGCTTATCGACGATCGGTCGGCTTCAGATCGGCAGCAGAAAAGCAGAGCCGACAACATCCTAAACTTTGTCGAGCGTCACATCCAACACTTTACAGTCGGGTGGTTCAGCTGGTTCAGCCGACTCTTCTGCTCCGTGCACGTGACGCGGTGCATCGTGGAACGAGTGGTAGTCGAGCGGGCGCGTCCGTCCGTAAAAACGAGTTCCTCGTTAGTACATTAGAATTCAACTCTTGTACGAGTGGGACAACTTTTTTGTGTGTGAGTGTTTGTATTTCGATGATATTCCACGATAAGTCCTTTTGAGAGAACCAGTCCAGGATGTGCTGGCGGCTTCCATCCAAGATTTACGATCGTCGACTGTTAATTCGTCTCTGTCCGATCGGCCCCAGTGAGACACATCGATAACAATCGTACCGCATTAATTACGGGAGACGTCGCTTAACCAGTTTTATTAAATACCTCGTGTTTAAGCTACTTCATTAGGGAAAGAGGTGTTTCGACAAGATGCTGGCCCGAGATCGAGGACGCAATCCGGCCACATTTGCATATCGAGAAGAAATTATGAATTCACGAGACACTCCAGGAAAAAAGCACTCGAAATGTTTAACGGGTAATTTAATTCTCTAGGGATCAAACAAATGGAAGTTCTTGTGTTTAAGAGTTTATCGTACGATACCGCACACGGCCGAGTGTGCTTTTATTATTTTTGGATCTTTGAAATGTTGAAATCTGATGATATCTCGAGGAGCACAGCTGTAATGTGACCATGTCCCAGCGGTCATAATCAAACACGACGAGTTTGTCTTTCTTGGTATTTGTACGAGCTAAGAATTCCCAGAGAGTTGACCAACTAAAATTGTTCTTGCGCAAATAGACCGATGTTTGCAGAGGTCTCCGCGCTGGGTAAATACAGAACTGGATCTCTCGGGGTCGCTACGATAACTTTCTTCAGAATACGTGCAGCCATCGATAGAATAAAAAAAACTATATATAATATATACACGTGTTGGACTATGAAGGATGGAAAAATATAATTTTCATCAATCTCCTGTCAATCAGATCGCGATTGAATAGAGTGGCCGTACTGTGATTAGGATCGCGAGATAATGATGACAAGGGAGCAACGTAAAACGTATCAATTTTCTTGCTTGATATTTTATTTTTTATAAAAATCATCGTCTTTAAATTTAGAACGACGCTCTGCGGTATTAAATCAAAACTAATCTCAACGCCGAGATATATAGCGCAATGAAATCCAAGAATCTGAAGATGTCATCCTAATTTATAGGCGTCGTGGATGTATGTAGATTCCACCGCGTGCTTTGTATGTTATAAAAATGTTTAATAAAAAAAAATATGTGGAGGAATGGTATTTTTATTATAATTCAAATAAGCTGATGGTATAAGGCGATATAGAGAATTGAGGCACCATCCACGAGAGGACCGTGGAATTGAAGTCGTTCATTTTAATTATTATGAAATATCATTAAATTAAAATAAATAAGGAAGTAATATGATCTGTCATCATTAGGCGGCGTCGTAATAAATCCGTGGTGGCGTCTTTATTAGCGACCCAAACGAAAAGAACAAATAAAACGTGTTAACCACCCAATCTTAACACCTTCCCACAGAGAGCGGGCCATAAAAAAATATGGGTCGTTTAATTTAAATTTCTTTCGGCCGGGCCGCACTCGTTTATTATTTTTATTTCAATTTTTGTCGTTATCATCTCGTCATTAGCGAACGGCCAATGGCGGCCGATGACCAATCGCGATTGGACCAATTGCATTCGTGTGCTTTTTTTGGCCCCGCGCTGGCCATTCCGTCGACATTCCGTCGTCTATCATCCGCCAATCGTTTATTTAATGATGATTTATAATTCGACGGGATATCATCACGCCACGTACGGGGTCAACTTGCCAAATTGACGGTGGCCTCCCTTTTAACCCCTACGGTGACTACAGTTTAATGATAATGTCAATTGCATGATAATTTTGTAGATGGCGCCTCGGTAAGAAAAATAAATAATAGGAAGACAACATTTGTATTCTGTAAAATGATCGAAATCAATACATCTAACATTCATATATGTTAAATAACCTTGTTCTAATTTTACGAAATATGTGATTTGGCCATGAAAATTCACGTTTTGTAGAACACGCCGATCTAGAAGGAAGCATTATAAAAGGGACTTCCGCACAAGTAGCTCTATAGGAGGGAGCACTATAGAAGGGTTGACGGAACATACTTTTTTAGGTGGCTCATTAATTTGGTTAAAAATGCACTCATTTTATTCTGCATTATTTTCTTAGAGAGTTTTTCATAAACATCTAATAATCAACGTTGTTCGTAAGTTTTTCAATATTATTTTCCAAATTTAATTTAAATTTACATTTTTTACTCATACTCATCCTTTTGAGACATTTTTCATTTTATAAAAATATTTTAAAAAATCAGATCTAACGTTTGCTAGAGAAAAACAAATTCTGCCTAATGCACTTTAAAGTGAGGGATTCCGCCTTGATATCTGTATAGTGCTTGTGGTAGTAAGTGGTTAAAAAATAAATGTATTTTGGATCAGAATGTAATATATGTAATAAATATTCGTGACAAAATTGTAAATAATATATATGTAATTTTTTATCATCGTAAATATCAAGAAGTAACTGTATTTGTAAAGAAGTTTTAGAGGTTTTGATCGGAATTTTTTTCGGCTTTAACTACTTCTGCATGCTTAAACTTTTCTACTCCATGGGCCAGACGTATTGACCCAAACGATTTTTTAGCAAACAACTTGAACCAAGTTTTTTTATTTCGTTATAAAAAAAATAATGTCGTTTATTGAATCGGATATCAGATTAAACCATATAAATGCTTCTTATTCACTTCTACAATGAATATCTCTTGATGAGAGTAACTTATAGATTTGACTAAAAGTGGACAGAGTGGAACGGCTTAATGTTTAAATTATACGTTAACTAAATAAGATTCGCGCAATTCGTTGTCGTAACACTAAAAAAAATAAAATGTTTCGTGTAAATTATAATATGGGACGAATCGTGGACAATTCATGTGGAGTGAAAACGATCTCAAATCAATACTTTACTTGAAAAATGTTATTCAGTCAGTTTTATAAGATTGGTTTTGTGCTAGTTTATTTGCAATTCAGACTATTTCTTCCATATCTTACATTTATTAATGGACTTTTAACTTCGAAGAAATTAAAAAAATAGATTAGGAATCGGAATTGAAGCTGGCGGATGGTACAGAAATAAAATGTATTTTTTTATTTGTTTATGTAAGTCTCATTTAAATATTAATTTTATTTCATATGCGATACGGAAATACGCACCCTTTACGTATACAGCTGATACAGCCGCGGGCCCTAGCGTAAACCGCACTCGATAGCGAGTATCAAAGAAAAATTGCTCGCGTGCGATTGGCCGATTACGCGAATGCGCGTGTGCAAATTGAGTTTTTATCAATTTGCACGCTTATTTCTCAATTTACCAAAATTATCGCACAACACATGGTTATTATACGTGGGAATGGCGCAGATTAAATATGACTTTACATTGTGAGAGCGAATCAGCCGATGCGTTCATGCAACCGGCTGACGAATTAGGACGAATCCAATCAAAACAGTATTAGGATTAATTCCGAGGTGCACCTTTCGGCCTTATTCCGTTCGGCCTCCTATAGTCGCTCGCGTAGGTATTTTTTTTAATGGGCAAAGTACCGCGGCTCGCTTGTCGGTCTGCGGCTAAGTGGTTTGACCGGTTCAAAGAAACTCGTGTGTGCCTCTCCAGCGGCTCGGACCTCTGGTCCAATGGCGTACCAGTTTCTACTCTTATATCATAGGCAATAAAGATTTTTGCGGGTACCGGACACGTGTGCTATCGGCGTTTTGACGGACTGCGGCCACGCTGATCGACGAGAGTAAGCCTATACGCCACAAACGTAAATCGCTGAATATCATCCAAAAATCGGCTGATCAATGTGGATGTCGGGGATTTGTCGCACGCCACTGTTCGTTGTTGTCTGTCGCCGATGCTGCGGACGAGTCTGAGCGAGATAAACAATACGGGCGAGAGACGACAAGATGCCGAAGCTCTCGGTAAAAAAAATACGATATAAAAAAATAATGTAAATTTAAACGCTAGTGACATCGGTGGACGCAAATCGGCCGAAGAACATTTTGTCGGATTATCCACCGGTTGGAAAAAATGTCGACAATACATCATGTCGCGTGCACAAACGCCGACAGCATTGTTTACGCAAACAGTACTACGATCCTGTCACATCTCCTAAGCACCCGCGTAGATCACGACGGATCTACGTAGCGAAAATAATATGCGAATGTGAGAAACGCGCATTTTTTTCGCATTATTATTCATCATCATCTCGAGTGTATAATATTTAATACCCCCAGTCGGAGCCTTAATTACGGTACGACGATCAAAAAGCCTCTCGGCGTCCACTTTTTGCCACACTGTGTGGTATATATAAAACTTAATACAAAGTTTATAATGATATTTTGTGCCGCATAAGGCAACCGGCAAGTTTCTGTACTGTGTGTCCAATGCAAGTGAAAAAATACGAGTCAAATTAAAAACGAGTCAATTATTATCATACGTTATTATAAAGGACGTAATGGAAGATGATGTGGGGTATCGACTCTTTGTGAACTCCGGCAATAGAACCACATCATCCATCTTATAGTGAATATAAAGAAAAAATGCATATCTATGAAATTTGCGGCGATTTTGTTACCATTGTGAAAGTTTAGCATCGAAAAAAAATCGATTCGCAATTCGATACTATTGATTTTTTATCGTAATTTAATATTACGCCGCTCCATATATAAATTATTTCCACACGATTGGCATAAATATGTTGAGGTATCGAATTTATGGCATTAATTAATTATTTAATTATTTGAGAGCGTCGCAAATTAAAATTTCCGCCATCTTAAAATCAATGACCTCAGCCGCAAACGCTAAAAACTCTCGAATCTTTGCAATATTCGAGAATATACGTGAATACTAATATTAGTTAATTACTATGCTCGTAAAATCCATTATTCACAAGCCCGGCTCTCCGCAGATGATATTTTTGTCCACAAAAGATTGATGTCCGCTCTTTTTTCTGCGCAGTTGTTTTTTGGGGCCTATACGTATTTGCACAAAAAAGGTTAATAACCAACTATTAAAATATTAACAGATATCCGTTATGACGTTTCTTTTCCATCGACAATGGAGACTAATGAAGCATCCGACGCGATCGCAGCGTGAAATTGGTCCTAAAAATTAATCTGACCAAAAGGGATACCTATGCAGTATTCGTGATAACGTCGAATAAAAACTTCCAAAAGGAAACTGCGAGCAGTAAAAAATCTGAATTGTGCACAATAAAGCCGGAATACATCTGCTTAGTTGCGAAACCATCTGTTTTTATTGGAATATTAATATGGGGGCAAATTATTATTATACGACCGACTACCGTTATGGAAGCGCTTTTTTATATTGACATTGATTGAAATGTGTCAAAAAGAAGTAACGAGATTTTGATAAAAAGCAAATTGTGTCTGCAATTACTTTTGAATCCTAATCAGCGAATCAGAATGCAAGTGGCTGCCATAATTAGCGTGGAAATTCTATACACACGCGCAAAAAAAGATATACCGTCCGCAATTTTATCTATGCGGGTTTTATAAATATCGTCGGAGGTCAGAGAAAAACTATACTTTTTTTCATCAAATAATACAAAAAAACCATTTAATAATCTGTAGCATGACGGCAACAATCGATCGAAACCGGACGACCTCAATAATCAATTTTATATCGACGCAATAACGGCAAAAGAAATGATCTATCACTTGAAAATACCTTTCATATTTCTGAAATTAGTTCAATGAAAGATACATTCGTGACATTTTTAAACAATCAGATATTTTTCAGATAAATAAATGGTAAAATCAATTTTAATTTGATTAGAATAGTGGTCGGCATTGTGTATTTTAAATGACCCTCGACAATATTTGCACGCTTAAGAATTTAATAACTGTATATAAAAAAACACAATCTAATCTTTGAAATAATTAAATGAACAAATATTACCATTAGAATCATTTCAATTTAAGAAATTTATCATGTAAATTGTTTGAAATAAACTATGAACTATGTCAGATCGATAACTTAGATATTAGACCATTTTTAACGCACCGTACTATAAATTGGATTAAACAGATTATGGATTCTGAATTATTTAAATAATGGCAGTATACAGCACAATTTCACTACTTATATCATTTTTTACACGGTAGAATATTGTTAGTATAATTAATTCATGTAAAAATATAGTTTTCGATCTTTTTAGTGGATCGTGTTATTTCAAAACCATGTAAAAAAAGAGGAGAGTGTACATACAAATTATTTTGTATCTAAAACAGACACCATCGAAAATATTTGTATTTAAAAAAATATATTTAAAGGATTTTTTAAGATAATTTATATGCATTTATTCATTTCGAATTATTTAAATATGTAAATAATTTTATTAGGTAATATAATTACTAATGTTAAATAGCCTTTAAAAAATCACTGGCAATATGAATATTTTAAATTCATATTTTTATCTAAATTATTAGTTTCTCATATGCATTTGTGTAAGTATAGGGTGTTATTTTATGACTGATGGCTGAACCCAAAAAAAGTCTCAGCTGCGGTCGCCACTAGGGTTGCTTTTTGGCTACTTGTGAGTGTTTTATGATGATTGTAATAATAATAACAGTAATGACCTGGACCCGTATTATGTAGGCTACCGGCTAGGGGTCAAACGTAGACAGATAAATATTATGGAGATTTTTTTACGGTCGACAAAAAATAGGATCAGGGCCCGAACCCGTTTCAATCATGATCGACGAACATTCTGATGGATTCGTTACGGAAAAATATAAACAATATAAATACTATGGATAAGATTTTCATCCGAGTATATATAATCTAGTATGCAAAAAGATTATTATAATAATTTAATTTTTTTTAAATTGATTTTATCGATTTTCTTTGGTATTCTGCAAATGATCCGATACGAATCTGAGAACGCCGACCACACGAGATTCGGGGTTCCAAAGTATGAAATAATTACATATTAAGGACACGTTCGGGGCATCGTCATTTTTCATCGCCGCTCTGACAGAATAGAAGACACCGGTCCGAGGCCCAGGTAACGAATAAAAAAAAATAACACAACAAAGTGTCCGAAGAAGAAAGGGGCAGATATAACAAAAATAATATAAAAAAGGCAGCCGGGGCATTAATCAAGGCTGAGGTCTGATGCTGCGAGCATACGAGCCTCATTTTTGTGACATTAAGCCATGTTTAGATGCCGAACTCTGGGAATGGAATTCCGACGGAGTAAACGAGCCGGCATATGCGCGTGTGAATAAGGCGAAACCCGACACAAAGCCCTGGTGAAATCATCATACTCGGATTATTTAATGAAAAACTAATAACAGCGGCCGGGGAGTTATTTCGTTAGGTGAGATCACAAATTGAATCAGGATTACGACTCGTTAAAGTCTATTTATTTATGGAAGAGTGATAATCAACGCCCAAAGACGCCGAATGCGTATTTCTGGATGATTCAAAAATAAATGGCAGGATATATTTATTTTTTCAAGCCATAAATAAAATATTAGACAACAATTTAAATAATTTCAGAACATTCAGAAACACTATTAAGAGTTATATGATAGACGTGTGGTGCAATTAGTAATATTTGCCGTGATTGAGAAATATATCAATATGGCCTTGGGTCGTATATATATTTGTTAGGGTCTAACTGGTTCTAAACCAATAATTTTCTCCTGGTCATGACAAATTTTAAAAGGATCGAAGCCCCGAGATAACGATGAAGATGACATTTGACTTTTTACAACCATACAACGATTTTTGTTCAATAACCTCACAATACTTAATTAACTTTACCATTCTGATATATTGATAATAATTTTAATGCTTTGAAATATTTTATTAAAATGAATGCCATTCTGAATTTATAAGATATATTAAAACGATTGCGTCATTTAAAGACGCCATATTCATCATAAGCTTAAGTACACGAAAAAAAATACCTGACCAATCACATCCGAATACATTTCACATCTAAAATATCAGATTCGCATAAATCAGCATTAGTCCTGATCTGATACAGGCGGGATCGAAAGTAAAAAAACGTAGGGTCCCAAAAAACCAGTAACACAACACCAGAACCCGTCCTTTAGCCGGGGCATCAAAAAAATAAATCTCAGTACTTTACTGTTATTAAAATCGTTGATAAGCATCGGCGATAAATTTCACGGCATACCTGACTTACCATTTTCAATATTTGAAATCGAGACGCCACATGCAAGTAATTGATGGCCATTAAAAGCGACGCGGGTAAACAGTCGCAGCTTTAATACGCTTTTAATTACCGATGGAATACATTATTGTAATTTGTTTCGACAACTACTGGAATGGCAGACGGAAAACCCACGCTGTCCGCGGAAAAAAAATGTATGGCAACTGGTTCACCCATATTGGCCGACGATAAATTTTCGCGGTTTATTTATATTCTTTTGTTGGTAGAGTTTCACTTGGCGCGGTCACCATTGTTGCTATTGTCTCTGCCGCAACACTTGCTCCAAAAGTCCATAACGATCGGTTTTACAAAACTGGCCCACCTACACGGGGCGGGGCCCGTTGTAATTTAGCAAGTCAGGTGATGATGGTGGAATGAATATATGCGAAAATATCGCGTCGATGACAGAATATTGAATGACGGTGAAAATGCTGAGAATTTTTTTTCATGCATTTTTTTAATTCGTGTAATGTCGTTTGTTCACTTTATTAACTTTTTATTAAATGTAATTTATAATAAAAGATAATTTGAATCTTAGAGATACCGATGCAAAAAAATAGTACTATGTAAAATAATTCTAAAAACTAGTACATGCAATTAAAATCATATATAAAAAATAAGTGATTCGAAAAAAGGGGAATCTATGTAAAAGCTTTGCGGAGAAAAAGGGGTTGGTACTCAAACTGAAACTCACAAAACTAAACCTCTGGTGATTGGAAAAGTAAAAAGCAAAGATCTTTTAAAGGGGGGAAATAATAAATCATCCTATGATTATTAGCCAGAAAGTGGCACGGATGGATATAAAGATCGATAAAGATTTGTTCATAACTAAATGGTTTCTGGAAGAGAAAGATTTTTTGAAAATTGAGAGGTTATGACAGAAAGCAGTCTCTTATTCGATAATGCTTATTCTCATTTAAATAAAAGCATATTGTAACCAAACGACAGCCTTATGCTTACAAAATTTTAACCACCTAGTGTCATTTCTTAATTCAACCTATTGGTCAAGTGATTATTTCTTTAATATACTAATATAATGAAAGACTTGGTTAACTGCGAAATAAGGAGTAATCCAATCTTAGTACAAAATAAGATTTAAAACACCAATAGCAAATTTATAAGGCTTTGAAAATGTCGATAAAGAGAAATAAAAAACGAGGGTACAAGTGAAAAAGTAAAAATTATCAATTCTATTAGTCACAACACAACAGTGACAACAAATTTTGACACTTTATTAGAGCAGGAATTAGGGAATTTAAATAAAAATAATAATAGATCTTGGGAAAATTTGAAATGAAATGATTCTTGTAAGAAAAACAAATTTTGCTAGTAAATACTAAACTTGATAAAATGAAGTTAAAAATTTGTATATAATTGTATTTTATACGAAATATAAATTAATAGTTCAAATAATCCGTATTTTTCAATTATTCGTACGGCCCCTCTCCCAGTACTGTATTTAGAATATTTATTAATTAATAAATATATTATTATTTTAAAATAATAAAAATAAATCTATGATAATTAACTATTATTATTGTTGTTTTGATCCTATTTATCACACAACACAATTAAATTATATTATAATGCATTGAACTACGTTCGTGAATATTTAAAATATTTCTTAGTTTGGAATCATTGCTTTATACTTTTTACTTTATGCCAAATTAATTCTAAAAATAATAAACCTTGAGTAAAGACTTAATCAGAACTGTATCGCTTGATATGGTACGGTTAAATAATTCAATTATTTACGCTATTTTTCTCTTACACCGGTCTCCAATCTTTGCAAAATAAAAATCGATTGCAAATGTATCGGGATTTCTTTAAAATATTATTTGTATAAAGCGAAATTATTCATCTCTTTGTTAATTTAAGATTACAGTATTCCCGGTGGTCACTCAACCAAATGCTAGCCGATTCTATTGTTGATTAACTATGGTAATTATATTAAAACAGATTATGCACACTAACAAAACAACCTAAGTTAGAAAGAGTATATATGCATATAAAGATCCTATAGAAATATTCTAAACATTGACACAGGTATAGCATCCACCCCTTATTTAACATTTTTTTGTCGAATGTTTGCTTGTCCAAAAACCGCAGTCGTGTTGACTTTTTTTCTACCATTATATCTTTGTTTTATCTTTTCATCAGTGGTAGCGACCGGAAGGTGATTTTGGATGAACGCGCCGCTAGAATGGCTCTCCAATGTTGATTGATAGGTGCATTAACTGTGCGGTTTTTTATTTATTTTTGAATCAATACCGACGGTTTTTTACGCTGCAATGATACAAAAAAATAAATATATGTCAAATTAGTTACGTATAAAAAAATTGGTCCAGAACACGAAGCCGTTCGCTCCGCACAGGCGAAGGCGCAATAATTTTCTCACGCGGTTATTACCAGAGATTTGATTCAGTCATTCGACTTGTATCGAATGTCGTGTAATGGCCCCGGGCAGTGTAATTTTTTGGCCACACCGGTCTCTCTAGCGGCCATAAATAAAAGTGAAATGTAACAATGTGTCTGTGAATATGACCCCAATAGGACCTTTGACTGTCCGTAACGGTCGAAATAAATTTAAAATAATAAATTATGATAATAATACAACATTTGGTGTTTTTTTTTATGTGAAAACGAGATCAATTTGGGTAGGCGGGATGAGTAGTCGAAACACATGTGAATTATAAGACATCAACGCGCGGGGAAGACAGGAAACGGTAGTCTGCTCTATTGTCGGCAATATAACGTGGCTTCCGGTCTTTTTTAAACAAAATGATTTTAATTATATCATAAAAATATATAAAGATATAATCTATGTAAAAAACGTAGAACGATTTCAGAATAAAATTGATTATTTCGACATTTAAAAAAAATCTGACCGATAATTATCGTATCAATAGCGCAATTACAGCTCAGAGCGCTTGTTAATACATAATTTAGTAGGTCCGTAAGATTAGCATAAGCTCGATGTGAAATATTGAAACATGATTAGAAACATAAAAAATATGTATAACAGCAATAACTAATAACACGTGCCCGGATAAAATCTGGTTGCCATCTTGCGCGGATGCAAAAGTGTTGGATACCAAAACGCTAATTGCAAAGATCGAGCGATTGCAGAACGTCAGACCGGTGTAATCTAGATAAACGACGTACTAATTATAATTTTAAAATATTAGCCGCGGTCCAGTGCACTGTGAGCGACATCGTCGCAATTGTTGAGCAGGTGCACGGTGCGCGTTCAAAGGGTTAAAAGCCGCAAAATTATCGACGAAATTTAACTTGCAAATTATTGCGCAATTACTATAAAAACTGCCCCACTTAATATGGAATTGTAATCGTTCACAGTCCTACGCAAAAATTATTTATTACAATGTACTGCAAAGTGTATTGAACTTGTTCGGAATCTAAAAACAATATATTTATACGATCGTGTTGAAACGCGATTTTTTTTAAATAATCCATTGATTCTGGTTGACGTCATAGTCGCATTACTCGAATATCTGCATCGGTAGCAAAGCAGATGCATTTAAATTGACGTCGATTGCCAGGTCGGCAGGACGGGGCATCGTTAAACTGCGCTTTTTATGAAGAGCCGAGGAGACATGTGGGAGCAAGGCTCAATCCGGATGCTTTAATTAGCATGCAAGGCATAAAATAGTAGCAAAAGTCGACACAACAGGTACGTAATAACCAATAAATTACCCGGGGCCCCGGCTGTAGGCGGCGACTAAATTGTGTAGACAACGGTCGCTATTGTTGTTTTATTGCTATTGCCGCGAAGGCTCTCTGCACAGACGGAATCGAGTGCCAGAATAACAATAAAATTTTACACCTTGTATCTTTTTTTCACTGTAAAACATGGACTAATGACATGAAATTGTAGTAACGTATTTTTTTAATAGTTTGATTCATGAAAACAGTTTTTCTCTAATGGAATTTGTTTTGTGCCATAAAATTTATGAAGGTGTAAAGCACGTGATGTGCAAATTAACGCGCGATTTTCACCAGAATTTAATTTTTAGTGTAAAAAGAAGACTTTCGTGGTCATTTATCATGCGTTTTCTAGAGTTTTTACATTAAAAAGTAAATATTTAATATTCCAATGATATTTTTTTAAAAAGTAAATAAAAAAAATACAAATCAACACGATTATAAGCTATTTTTCTGCTAATAATTGTAATAAAATGTTATATTCTTTATATTTTAATGTCAGCCGTGGAATATAACCAAAATACAGCCAAACCTCGTTATTACGTTCCCGGATTTTACGTTTTACCGCTATTTGTCTAGAACTTCAACAGTTCTATTACATTTTAGTACATTAAATACCTATCCGCTTTTTATTTCTCGCTGAATATTTGATGAAATATGTAAAATTTCAACAAATTCTAAAGATATCTGAAGTTATGAAAATTGTAGATGTAGTGGAAAGTTATACTCGCGGAAACTTGTTCAAAGAAGAACTCTCTATTGTGAATCTATCTATCTATGAAAAATCTATATTGAGGACCTAAAGAGTTATTTTACTAGCATCGAAAAATTACAAGAAAAAACCTTCCGATGGATTTATTGTATCGAGAGAGCTTTATGTATTCAACCAATTTCCGAGATTTCCTTAATAATTTTTGTTTTATTGTTTAAAGCTTAAGGTCATAATTTTATTACGTTTTTATTGTCATGTCCTTCAAAAACGTAAAAACTGTGTTTCACTGTCGCGTACGAGAATTTGGTTTCATTAATTAGAGATTGACATTTTTTTTATTTTTATAACTAGCGAAGATGACATTAAATGGCTTGTTGATATTTTATACATTTTAAAATAGATTCCGATCTAAATCCTCTTTAAACATTTTGTTGAATCTACGTTTAGCTCTCTTTAATTTTATTTTACGAAGATTTTAAAAAGATTTTCATTCAAAAAATTAATAAGAAACATCTATAGCATTTGATCTGATATCCCAGGGATGGCGGACCTTTTTCCCAAGTGGGTCAAATTTGATATTTTTTTTATTAAATCCATGTGGGGGTCACATAGGTTTATTATATAGGCTTACAAGTTTTATTAACATTCAAATTTACAAGCAAAATTATCGCTATTATAACCCTAATCACACTCTAGCTCTTTAAAGAGGGCGGCATATAGTGATATTAGTAGCAGATTAAAAAACATTTTATTTTTTATTAAATGAAGGCTTTTTACAAACATATCTAAAAATTCAAGCGGGTTCGATGATTTCACACGTACTCGTTCGCCATCCTTGTGATATCCTATTCAATAAAATACATTTTTTTTAATAACTAAATAGAAAAAACGGGGTTGAATTTTTTTGCTAAAAAATCTTTTGGGCCAATACATCTGGCCTATAGAGTAGAAAGGTTAAAATCTGAGAAGACTGCAAACATATTTTTATGTATCAATGTCTGATTTTTTAACTTAAGATTTTAAATGTCAATATTTGAAGCTCGATTTCGAAACTTTATTCACTATTACATTAGATTATGCAAATCTACATAAGGTGTTCAATATTTTTTTATTTACTTGTTATTTACAAATTTACTTGTTATCCAATAGCGTTTCTTTTTTCACATATATTTGCAGTCATGCTAATTTATTATTAAAACGTTATTGTTTGTTTTTATTCATATGTCCAGAAACCGTATTATTGAGAATCCGAATTATGGATTTAATCGGAAATTATAAACCCGATCTGCGAATGGATAAAATGATATAAAATGTTTGCACTGACTAAATTATTTATTAATCAAACAAATATCTTTTGATATTATATTTTATCCGGTATTCTGTGAATACCGAATATTTTTTATTAGACGAAGAGAATTATCACTGCTGAATTCCATGATTCGGTATTGACTAAAAATTGTATCAAACTCCCATTTTCGATTTAACCCGTTCAATGAAAATTTAGTGTTTGTATTTCAACGCGGTAACACGCGGTGCATAATTCAACGATGCCAGTGAAAAGCTCATTGTGTCCACGGACATATGTCATCTCCGGCACAAAACACGTCGAACACTTAACTGTTACTCCGTAAGTCATTTCACGTGATCTAACGAGCCTATTGTTGTGTCAAGACCGGGTTCGAATTGACATAGATGGCGCATACATTATTAGACATTATCATCGGGGCGGGTGGAAACTTTCCAACAAAAAAATAAACCTAATTTATATGTCATTGATCGATCGCGATGAATGGAGTGCAACGTTAAAATATCCAGAAAAAACATGTACAAATCAAATGATTCGGCAATTGCCGATCGCAACATTGTCAGGCGGCGCACGTGACCCCTTTCTTGTGCGACAAATATTTAAAATTCAGATATTTTAATTAGCATATTACATGCAAATCGGCACTGCAGCAGCCGGTACATAACTGTACGTCGGTTTTGTCGCGGCCGATAATAATCTCGCATGTTTATAGCGGACCGGCTACTGAAATGTCAAATTAACTATGCACAGTGGCCGCGGCACTGACAAAAGCCGGCCGATCGTAAAATGTAGCGACGCGATAATTAAATACGTGGGAAACCCGCCGGCTCGATCCGTATAATCGCTCATTAAAATTATGAGATGACTTCGAAAAAGAGCGCCGGAAAAACTGTGCAATTTCACGGTCGGCTCTCCGGCCCGCTAATAGAGCCGGAGCGAAAAATTGCGAGCGGGTAATTGCGACGGGGCTACCGGCGGCCGCCGACAAAAAGTTGACGCTCATTGTTCAGCGTGGGCAGATGCAATTTGCAGCTAGCTTGTCTGAACAACGCCACCATGTGAAATTAAAGGCGCCGTATGTACCGCCGGCTGATGGAATATGTGAGTGATGATTGTGTGGAGAGTGGAATGCGCCAAGGTATGCAATCGTTGGGCGTGCGTGCTTCTGATGATGTGAGAAAAAGCTGCACGGCATTAGAAATCAATTTGGTGAACACCCTCTTGTTGATGTTTGCAAACAAATATTACTTTAATTATTGGAGGGGGCAATTTATTTGCATGAAAACTATAAGATGTGATAAATAATAGATTTTTTTGAATATAACCTAGCCAATGGGCGAATCTTCGAATAACTCTTTTAATATAAATAATACATGTCACAAACTTTTTGTCCAAAATGTAAAAAAGAATAAATATTATAAATAATCATTGTCCTTAATTGTCTGCAATTGCAAAAAAAAATAAAAACAACAATATTCCCCTTTGTTGCTACGGGCGAGATGATTTTTCTCGCTCGTATACGGTACGATGTGCCGAGTGCGAATGAAACGTGTGATTGACACGCGCGTATGATTAAAAAAAATCCAAAATATCGACCAAATTATAAAGCATATCATGAATAATTATTTTTTTAGATTGACGAAGAATTCATCAATATCTTGACTTGATTGTTTGAAGTCTATGATAGACCCCCTTCGAACGACGCAGTTGTTTTTTGAGCCGCCGTGAAAGGGCTATAACGTAGCACAATCTGTATAATCTGTACCTTCAGTTGCTTGTATACTCCATGATCCATCGATCCTATCGCTTAATTGAAGAAACGTTTAGGTGATGACAATGAACAAGGACCGAGAGATTTTAAAAACTGCCTAAATAAGAAAGCTCATTTACTTCAGTGATATAGTCTGAAACATATCAAAGACTGCAACTCATTTTTCATAGAAAGCTTCTCGAAAGACGAAAACCTAGGACATCCTTGTTGGAGAATCGTGTGGTGAATACGACAGTGGTTTGGAGGAGATACCACCGACTTGTTCAGGGCAGTAATGGACATGACAAAGGTGACGTCCATCATCGGTACGGCACGAAAGAAGAAGATTTGATTCATGCTTTTTTAGAAAATCATAAGTTTTATGCCTTTTAACCCGCTTCTTAATTGAGATTTTGCCTCTCAACTGTGATGAAAATATGTTGGAACGTTTGTTTAGTCTTTGGCTATATTTATTGATGTGGGACTCGATTGTATTTATTATAGTAGGGACTTCCGTTTCGTTTCTGATCACCTCGTTTGGCGTATCAAGGTGCACCTGTGATGATACTTTGCACTTTAATATAATATAATAAAATAAATAAAATTGTTCGTTTAATATTTTTTTTTATTAATATTACAGACTTGTTCATTAACACTTTATGAGCCGCAAGGTTTTACATCAAACCTAGCCTGGAGGCCGCATGGTTTCATGTAATGATAATCCAAGCTAACATGCACGTGTATCCATCTGTTGTCAAATAGTAGAATTACATTGTGCATCGTTATCAGAAAAAAAAATGCCAAGTGGGGTATAGCTCTCACGCCAAAAGGCGTGAACGGCTCATAACGCTTGGCTACAAAATCACGCCAAAAGGCGTGAACGGCTCATAAAGTAAAAAGAAACAATTCAATTCACTTTAAAAAATTATATAAAAATATGTCTAAATTATTTAATCATAACAACGCTGTCAATTACTTATATTGCATGCGAAGAGTTGACAACAAAAACTCTTTATTCATTCAATTGCGTAAAAATGAGTAACAAACGTCTTTGTTGAAGATGCCAATCAAAGAGGCGACGAACAAAAAGCCTAAACTTTGCACACCTACCTAAAATTTGAATATTTTTTATTTAATCTTCGCCCGTTTGTCGGAATATTTATGTGAGCAGCACTGGTAGCAGCGAACAAGTGTCCTATAATACCGGAGATTTGCATGCATTAAACATAAAGAAATGTATATACTGATAAAAGCCGATTTGTTGCACGGGCCTGACAGGTGTCAAATGTGAATTGGGCAATTTATGACAAACGTGTTTGACAATAATAATTCTTATAACATTAAATATGCTAATAAAACGATAGCGCGTAACGGAATACTGAATATTTAATATAGATTTTTTTCAGCACGTTACAAACAAATTTAAATAAATGTATTTCGTATGGACGGCGTGCTAAAGTATAGATAAGCGCTATCCATTTGACATTTATAGAGGCGATCTATACACTAATTGACATGTTAAACACTACAAATCCCACACTGAGCTATTAGCAAAATTGGTCATACGAGCGACATTATCATAAGTGTGCAATATTATCGAAACCTGACTCGATAAATTCGAGATTTCACAGCCGAAAATTTATATTTCGTATATAAATATTCATGGCAGCGGGATAAACTGTACAACATTTTCCATAATCACGAAACTACCGTTTAATACAATTTATTTGGTAAATGTAGGCGTCGAACAGAATCAATACCTCGACCAACGGTAAGAACAATTGAATATGCTAATGCGGACCGCTGTAAATCGGTTCAATTTTAACCGATTTAACATTCGCATCGCGGCGTCCGAGGCGACGGACTCGGGCGTGGAGATGCGGATGTGAAAGGCCACAGTGGTCGGTACACGTGCGGAGGTGTGCCCACCCAACTTACGATCACATGAGTCACGTTCGGATAAGTTTATTATTCAGGATTTACTATAAAAGATAAAACGTTTATGCGATACAGACGCACGTGGGACGCTGAAATAATCGCGGTTATTATTAGGTAGCCGACTCGGAAGACATTCAAGAAAATGGCGTTGATTTAAACGTCTTTTTCGTCTGAACAATTTGCAATAATGTCGCGGCGCTTTGCAATTTATTATACAAAACAAACGCAATAACGCATAAATGGGGCCTGTCGTTATACACGACGATACGGTGTGTTATTTGCACATTGTAAACATTATCAGACTTCAAACATCGTTGATTATATCGCAGACCTTGAACATAAGAGTCTCATACAAATTAAACTGTTGCATATAAAAACGTCCAGAACAAAACGTTTGTTAACACCAGAAGGCAATAAAGATTTATCTTTTATATGAAAACGCGAGTTTACATAGAGCGATATCCGTTTTGCAATAGTAAAATATGTAAATATATAATACATGTCGCATTGCAGGCTCCCGATTTCACAATTAAACTTTTATTGTTGTATACGACATGTAAAATATTGTCTTTTGGAAAGACGGTAGCTTCTGCGACGAAAGTTTAATACGGCCACCTTATCTGAATGCAAATAGGGGAAGATAAAAGACGTTCCTCTTCTACCTCGGTGGTCTAATAATCTCAAAAAATGTTTTTGTTTGATTAAAACTCATTATGTAAATATTAAATCATGCCATATGACATACGGAAATTCTTTTAAACACAGTTGATTTAATTATTTTTTAACGATGTCTAGTATTTACCCCTACCAAATTTTTTGACGTATGTTTATTTGAAATACCGTGCAAAAATTATTCAAATTGATTGTATGGCAAAATTACGCCGGGCAATAATAAATCGAGGACGGGTCGTTTGCCACAAAAAATATCTCGTTAACGTCCATTGTTGGTGGCGTGTATACGTATATACTCCGGTACGGAGTGAACAGCAAAATTAAAACTCTTTTCATACGGTTTCCATGAAACATGACCCGCGATGGAAACTTTCGAATATACATTTATAATGGAACGAATTAGATTTTCGTTTCATTTCGGGCTAATGAGGCGTGAACACTGACCAATATATTTTTTTTATCCATCGACCTTTATCAAATTACGTAATGATTGCAATTTTCATTGCGCCGATCAGGAATCGATGATTCACCAAACGATCGCCCTGCCCTTATCACTCCGATTTTTTTTATCATAGTTTCGATTAACACTTCCAAAATGGTGGAAGCCGATTTATCTCGCAGAAAAGTCACGACGTGAACCAACAGGTTTGTGGAGCGAACGCTGCGTTCTAAAGGGCCAACGGTTACGGACTTAACCTCAGGAGGAAGGCAACGGAGATTCAAGGACGACCGCTTCAACCGGACGTTATCAATTTGGTTTTCTCACTTCGCGGGGTTATCTGTGCGTGCGCGACCTTAGATACCGAAGAGAAATTTTTTAAATCATAAAAGGGTACTAAATTTTGGATTATTGTCGACATAAAGTCAGATATCATTGACGCAGAATTTCGGCAACTTTGATGTAAAATTACGCAATTACAGGCAATAAAAGATTGAATTATGACAAGAATATATTGACTATTGTAACAAAAAAATTAAACAACCTCACTGAATATCTAGGAAATTTAAAAAAAAAAATA
The DNA here is from genome assembly GCA_022495035.1 of Philopotamus ludificatus. Lineage (NCBI taxonomy): Eukaryota > Metazoa > Arthropoda > Insecta > Trichoptera > Philopotamidae > Philopotamus > Philopotamus ludificatus. The sequence goes on from JAGXCT010037046.1 coordinate 48,248, forward strand.
ATCAATTACAACTATTGATTGAATTATTCTCTGAAATATTATAAAATTGTATTTTATTATAGTCATTAAATAACCTCAACTTAATTCTTAAATTAACTCAACGTTGAATTAATAAATAACCATTTATGATAGTGATAAAAATGTTCGAAGGGTTCACTGATATTCAATTTATAAAGAATCCCATGGCTCGATATATTTTTTTAATAAGTATAAAACAATAAATACTAATTTACTTAACAATTAAAACTATATCATTTTTAACCCATCCCTTAAAAACAACCGAGTCGTCCGAAAGGGATATCTCAGATACCTCAAGCATTTCAAGTCAAGATATCGATGAATTCTTCATCAATATTTTGACATTTTGTTTAAAAATTGATTACTCCAGGATTAAAAAAGTTATTCATGATTTTATAATTTGATCGATATTTTGAATTCGCACGTTTCACTCGCACTCGGCACATCGTATGCGGATGCGAGAGAGAAAACACATCGAATACAGCAAATACTTTAGTTTTTATTTTTTTTTCGCAATGGCAGACAACAAAGGACAATGATTATTTATAATATTATTCATTTAGACTTTTTTAAACATATATAAAAAGTTTGTGATATGTAGGATATATATTAAAAGAGGTATTCGAAAAAAATAAACAAAACTTTGGGTACCATTCCTTCGGCACGGCTAGAAGAAATGCAATTAATTTTAAATATTGTATATTCAGATTCAATGAATATACATCTACTACTCTATTTACACGGTTTAAGTTTTGCATTAATCACATTTATACGGTTTAAGTTTTCACGTGTGTAAAAAAATTAATAACAAAAATAATCACAAAGTAGAAATTTGCGGACATTTTTAATTATAGGTAGAAGTGATAATAACGTGGTTCTGATGATACTCTTTTTCATTAGTTTTTTTGTTTTGTCCCTAAAAAATACACACAAACTGTCATAGAAAAATAGCAGCGATGAGTAATTTTTCTATAGTTCTTAATAAAAGAATGAATGAATATATTTTCATATTAAATTTAATTGAAAACCATACGAGTTTATTAATGAATCTATCAGTTATCAGAGTTGATTTTAAATAGTAGAACGTAGACGTATAAGAATATAAAAAATATTTACTGTGCAAAATGAGAATTGGTGGTATTATTACAATAAATTATCCTTGTATTATTAAATCAATATTGCGCGTAGTTAACCGATGCTGAGTTAGAACGCGAATGTGTAACTAACAATCCCGTGTTAATAAAATTCTTAATATATTTACGCATAAATACATACACTCAACTCTTTTTTTATACGGTAGATACGTTGCACCAAAAGCCGTGTAAATTAAGTAAAAGTTTATAAAAAAAATGTAAGATCGTTTCCCTAAATTAAAAAAATCCGTGTTATTTAAAAAATAACAAGATTGTGATATAAAAATAATAAAAATCCAATAAATAAATTATACAATATATTACTCATACATATGTACATATTTAATCAAGTATAAAAAATACTAAGGGCTAAATTTTTTTTATTATTACTGTCCTGTGTTTTCGAATTTCTTATTATTAGGTAATATGTTTTCCGCTTCTATGTTTTTTGTTTCACAGGTTGGTTATAAACTTCTTGATATCTAGCCATACAAATCTATAGGTTCCGTTGGAATTTTAAAGTTCGTTCTAGGTTGGGATCATAAGTAAAATGCTGTTCCATACTCTTAATAAAGCCCTCGAGAATTAAAGCAGAACTTAATTGATAAATTTCACCATTTTATTTACTTTTTTACTTATTGGTCATTGGCAATTGTGATAAAATGATGTCCTTTTGCGCCAATAAACACCGGAACGTAACAACATGCGAAATTAAAAATACATATATAAATATCTTGTTTCTGGGAATCATGAAAAAAAGTTGAGTGTATGTAGTATAATCCAATTCGTTAATTGTCATAAATAAAATTAATATACAGCCAAAATAATTACTTAAAATTATTCATATCATCGATATTCGCTAGATAATTATTCAAATCGTCAATATTTCAATATAATATTTAAATAATATTTTTTCAAGTCATCATAACAGTTCTTGAAGATGCTGAAACTTATTGTTATATTTAAATAAATCATTTTTTTAATTATCTGCGTTCTAAATCGAGTACTATTTTTGGCGATATCACACATAACAATCGGAAGAGATTGTCCAATACATAGTTACATGCGTGTATACGAAGAGATCGAACTGTTGCATTCAAAACACCTCGGGTCATCGCTTCGCCGACTGTAGACCAGAACCGTTGCTCTCCAACACTCGAACACCCCGTCCGAGCACATCTCGCGCGATGTCCACCGGGCTCAGAACCGGATGTCCGAGCACTAAGATGTGAACGAACTTCGACCGTGTATAAAAAAATATATAATACAACCACTCGTATCGGTCAGATAAGAAGTATTTGGTCCACGAGGCGATCATCATCAAATATTCGCAGACTGTACGAAAATTTACATAGCTATGAATATTAAATAGAGGCGTATTTAAATTGGTCTCCGAGTCTGGGTCTTTGATGTATTATCATAGGAATATATGATATAAACGACTTTTTTTTAAAACGCCAAAGCATCAAGAAGCTTAATGGGTTTCCGATCGGACGGGCTTCGTCATTAGCGCAAAATTGCTTTTAAAATATACCGCTCCGAACGTTTTTTGGCATTTCGAAATATTGCAAATTATACACATGCATGTGTGTACGTAGTGATAAATCAGATTTTTGCATTGGACGCCGATAATGGCGGATGAATGCTCATTTTTTTCCAGCGAAATTTTCCAGTCAACGTGATGACTGATGACGATAATTTTCGAAATTAAAGTTATTAAATATTTTATTGTAATTAATTTTGAAAAAAAATGTTGCATACCGCTGATGACACTGCAAATTTAATTAACACTACAGACGCCGGATGCACATTTTTTTTCTCAATATTTTCATAGGATCTTTATGACTATAGATACACATATTTTCATCCAGGATTCTCTCGTATGCCCCTGGAGCAGGTAGAATGATAACGATCGACATGCACGTAAATATAAAAGAATCGACCAAAAAAATATCAACATTCCACATGTATCTCCTTTGTTAATTATTGATGCTGATAAGATTCTAAAGAATACGAATTTATGATTAAAAAAAATACATAGATTATACCCGAATATTTTTATATGTAAAAAATATCGATACGTTTACAATAATATGATTAAAATGCGACAAAATTAAATTGTCACTTAAAAATTTGAATTTTTACGCGGTAAAACAAGATAAGATGGACATAGCATTACCAATGATTTACATACTGCTCGATAATATGCTAATTCAATTATATCGGAATCTACTCTTTAATTGGACAACGCCGATTGTCAAATGCGTATATGATTACATTATACTTAAAATATAATCTGTATATAAATATATTTTCTCATGGCTGTCAAAGTGAAACAGCTCTAATTATTATCGCTGATATAATTAATATTCTCATGTATGAAATATTACTATATTATGTATGGAAAGAATTCTTCAATTGTTGGTTTAAAACATTAATTATTTAAAACAGAGAGATGCCAAGGCGACTTGAAATGTTTAAAAAGAGAGGAAAAAATATATATATACATACACACACGAGATGAATAAAAGAAAAATAGTTGACGTCACTAAATAGACTAATGTCACCATGGTATTTCATATGTTAATTCATGGGCCGTATTTTCTATGTAACTATGAGGAATTTCGTGCATCATACATTCAGAGCCGTGGGGACCCAAGAAAGCATTCCAAAATAATGGTAAAAAAAGAGTGACGATTGTCCTATGAAAGAGACCGTAGAAAAGTAGAGAATGACTGGAACCGGCGCCGCAACGTTCTCGGAAAATCATTGGCGCGCAAAGTGTTAAATATTCTCGCGATTTAACATAAAAATCGAATGTTCATAAATCGGTATATTACATTCGGAATGGTTTATGGTCTCTTAATGAATTGCGCCATCTAATATGCATAATAAATATTTATTTAAGTTTTATAATGTATAAAAATATATCAAACGAAGCGAATTTTCATATAGAACGATAATTTATTCCTACACATGTTTGTGAATAATTAAATAATTAATGTGGAAATCGTGATGAATGTTTTTTTTATATGTAAAATCACGAACATCGGTTTGATAAGAACAAATTTTCATGAGTTTTTCCGGAAATTTCATTAGGCGCGGCGGTATGTTCACACACTGTATATAAAAATAGAGAACAGTGCACCACAAAACTATTAGTTGGATACTGAATGTAGGTTCAAATTTGATCTGGAGAGAGCCATGCTGTTGGTTGAATGGACCGTGGACCATTTGAAAGAAATCTCTTTAAAAATCGTGAGTGTGCAGATTGTGGCCGCCGGGTGAACAACAACACCTGAGTAAGAATTAAAAAAAAACGCCTTTGGCCATGCTCTTACTATAGAATCGTACAGAACGCAGGTTGTCAACCTTTTCGAGGTTACTTTGGACCACCTCGTCAAATTGAACGAAATCCAAAAAAAATAAACTTATATCATAAATGAAATTACGTGGAAATAATATAATTTCATCGAAAAAAAATATTAAAGGTTCAATATCACTGTGAATGATAACGTTATATAGATCGTATATGCATATTACAACGATAATATGTAGAACATTATGCAGCTGTCAATAGAACATAGTATAATTTAAAAAGGGCCTTTGTCAGGTATCGTAAAAAAATTAATACACAAAGATTTATGTAAAATGTATGGCGTGCGGATCAAGTTGACAACAAAATACTGCATCTTAGGATTAGACCCTTGGGTTTGCATGTGTGATTTTTTTCAGATGCGACTATAATACGATTATTTATAAGCGATCCCCGAAGGCAGCTAAATATATTAGGCGTAACATGACAATCGCTGTATTTATTACTTATAAAAAAGAGCTAATGCTTCTGATGCATAATTAAAATAAAACGTATAATAATATTAATAATTAGGCTATAGAATATTTTTTGTGGTCCTTATTATGATGCAAATTTAATGGATCATAATATGGTATTAAAAACTGAACCATTGGCTAGGACCGGTCATGATTTATTCTTATATTGTTTCGCGTGCAACATCCCTAAACAGTCGCCCAGGGCGAGTGTGCAGGTGGAAGGTTTTGATTTATTCATATATTTTCCATTATATTATTTTATATTCGAAACGTTATAAAAATATAAATAAATTCTCACGTTTTATTAAAATATAAATTTATTACCAATACCGACACGTAAAAGATCCGGTCTCGGTGTACTTCGTCGTTAAAATATTCAACAACGCCAGTGTATAATTAGACCCGTAAAGGGTCTTTAACTCGAAATTTTTTAACACCGGATCAAAAAAATAAAAAAAAAAAACACAAGATGAATTTACATATCACTATGTATAGAAGCAATGCAATATAATTAAACAACACGCGAGGCGCATCCTTAATCATTAGATTCGATCGATTTATATGGAAAAAAATAGATATGACGTATTGACAATGATAGTTGATTGCTTTCTAAAAAAATGGATTAACTTCTAAAATAAATAGTGTATCGAGATCCGTTCAAATTTTTTTCAGATACACATTCAACAAACAAAATCAAGTTTTTTTTCTCTCGATATATATGTTTTGTGCTTATCTATCTGCCGGTCTAGGTAAGCATAAAAAACCCGAGTCCAGACTGCTATCAATTCTCCTGTCCAAGACATTAAATTGTAAAAGAGATTGATGGAGCACAGAAGTGGTTTAATGTACCCGGCGAGTAGTTCAGATCCAGTTGCTAATGCACGGACATGGATTCGATTCCGAAACTTCTCACATAAATAAAATACTAATCTAGTTTTATTACACAATTTTTTATTTCGCTGAAAAAACCACGTCGATACATTTTTATGTACGCATCCGATACGAAAACCGGGTGGAAGCGTAAATTAATAAATGGTTTTTTAATCGTTTCTCAGCGAAGGATCGGGTATCCGTGTGGAATGTTTAATATGCCGTAGGTTTTTAAATAATGGTTTACCAATAATGGTTATATACCCGAACGGGCCTTCAATGTTTTATTTTTGATTCCGTGGGCCAGTAAAAAAAATTCCATCTCGGGACAATTTGGAGCAGTTGCGGTCCACTCGGTATTTGGTAGTTGACCACTTTTTGATGATACATTATTTCGTGTCGGCTTATGAATATGAATGAAGTCATTTATTTTAATGAAAGAGTAATTCGACGATAAAAATGTATAACAAAATGCAATTAAAAATATATGGATAGGAGATAGACGTCCAGTTTCTCGCGAATGCGAGTTATGGTGCATTCGCAAGCGGTTGACAGTGAAACATTGCGATATGTTATACATATACTTTTTTTTCAAATAAAATAATAGATTAATTTCATTAAATGAGCTATAAATTTTTATGCAATGTGATAGATTACTGGCGCACTATCGTTCTTCGTCAGATGCCGAGCTCAACATCTAGAACTCTGTAGTACACGGGGTAAAAGCTTGTAAATGTACAATCAACATGGCCAACGTCCGACCGTATAACCATTACGTACTATCCTCGGCCTCGGGCGGTTTGCGGTTATTTATAAGTCATAATTGATACGTAGCAGAATGGTAGGGGAGGAGGGATAAGATGACGCTAAGAGTCGAGCAGTTTCCACGTCCGAGATCGAATCTTAGCGAAGATTATGATATGCTATTTACACAATTACGACCCGGTCTTGCTTCTTGTTATTATACGATCTATATACTTTATTTTAAAAAATAATAAAAATCGCAATGTCAACGAATTTCAAACGTGCCGCGTAATGTGAAAGTGTTTATTTTTGGCTTGTGCCGAAGTGTCCGAAGCGCGGTGACGCAATTCTCTGGCAATTCTTCTCAGAGTTCAATCTGCCAGTGGACAGACAGACGCAAGTATGTATCGGAGAGATAGCAATCCATTACACCACGTGGTATGTGGCCGCTTGCTGGTCGCTGCTCTTGTTACTACGCCCAAGAATGTTGCGGCCGGCACAAACGAAAGGAACCAATTACACCGCACACCAAGATGGAGGCAAAAGCCGTATATTTGATATCGATTACGAATATTTTCAATGCGATCTACGGTAATTTTCAACACATGCACCGAACGTAATTCAGCCGAAGAAACGGATTGATTGGCAAAGCATCGCTGGTACCATATGGCGCTGTTGGATTGCGTTTTTTTAACGGGACGTCGTCTTACACTAATTTAATCTCAGGCGCAACAAGGCTCGATTGGACCGAGGTTCAGAAAATGAGCGAATTATTCAATTAATTCGTTCAATGCGATACAGATCAGATAATACATATATTGAAAATTTACTTATTGCTACAGAAACACAACGCGAAACCATTTATCGGGATAATCAACAATGCCGCAAAGTGAACAAATTAAGATTAATCTTAAAATAAACTTATAAATATGCAATATATCCGAATCTTATGTATGAATTAATAATGAAACCCGACGAAGATACTGAAGCAAGTCATACATTAGACTAAGATAAGAGCATGATTGTAAGGATGTAGAAAATTATAGAGATGGACAAGGCGGTTGTCACATCTGAGACAAACTTAGAGAGGAAAGGCTTTGGTAATTCATAAAAGCATGTGTATAAGAGATCGAATGAGTAATTTCGTTCGACGAAGAACAAATACAGTCCAAGGATTTGGTACAGTTTGGGGCTGTTTCAGCTACAGCAAAGGAGATAAGGAATATTCATTGTGGACATTATACTGTTTTTTTAAATTATTAACCTTTTCCACTCTAGGGGCCAGTCGTATTAGGCTAAAATATTTGTTAGCAAAATATTGAACCGCGTATAATAAAATATTTATAAAAAAAAGTCTTTTACTGAATAGGATATCAGATCAAACCCAATAGAATGTTTCTTATTCATTTTACCAATGAAAATCTTTTTTATATATTAGTAAAATACAATTAATGATAGTAGAACATAGATTCGACCCAAAATATCCAGAGTGAAAAAGGTTAAAATCAGTGATATGATATGAGCCGGTATTTTTGATAGTGGTATAACTGCATTTTCGGAAAAAAATATATTAATGTGCATTTTGGTTAGATATAGATATCTTCGTTTTATAATAAAAATCTTACTAAAAAGGTGTCAAGTATTCTCATAAATTTATGAAAAGTAGATGAACCGTATAATGTTATGGCATGAATGTTTTTTTTAAAGTGGAATAACTAAATTTGTTCCAATCATAATTAAACAAGTTTTTCTCGCATTTATTTTTCTTTTATATCTAATGAAGCGAGAAGATTTTATTTTAACCAAATACATAAAAAGGAATATAAAACAGAAAAAAATGCGGACTGAGAAATTATACATTGGCTGAAGATATGCTGGTTAGCTGGTTTAAAAAGGATGATGCGTACAATTTTTTTTATCAAGTCTCTATTGAAGAAAATACGGAATTTAAAGTTCTTGATTTATTTGGAAAACGAATATCACAATTTCTCCACTGTACTCAACTTCAAGACCCATAAAAATGAATTGATAACCTCTTTTAGCTTTAACAATTTTCTTTACGAAGTAATTTAACATTTTACTAGATTGTTTATAAGTCCATTATAATATAATAATATATATCTGCATTCAATACATAATTTTTATTAAAAGAAAACATTCAGTAAAGCCAATTCCGATTAAAATTGCAATTTGCTATATTTTTCATAATTTATTATTAATGAAAGTGGTATAAGTGCATTTGTAGTTAAAAAATCGATTAAATATTTAATTAATTATTTTTACACAATAAAAAAATATACAAATTAATTAAGATGTGCCAATATTTGTATACTTATGCAAATACAAACCTTTAAATATCTCACAATGTAAATTAATGGAATTATACCAATTCCATTTATTTACACTGTACATGTAAGTAATTTAAAGCATGTGAAAAATACTCGATAATAATATTCTATAAAATGTATCGAAGTGTAAAAAAAATGCTTAAAAAACGCTGTTACACTCGAAGCACAAATCATTGGATGATTGCAGATATCGTCCGGTTTTCGACCACATGCGAAATCGAAATATCAGAAGGCGAGAGAGAGGGAGAGCGGTCGGATTCATTAATTAAAAAAAAATCGGACGCAAATCGATCGGAATCGATTTGCCATAAATATTGCTCGGAGCTTTGATCAATTTGCGCATGCCAGCCGCGATAAAAGTGCATCTCGCAGCGCCGCGGCTGCAGATGCACCGGCCGCGGGCTCCGTCGCCGGGGCCCCAAGAATGTTTTAATAAGAGACCGCATCGACGTATAAAAAAAGGAGAAAACAGATTCGAATCTCCCGTACCCTCCGAAGTAATTACCGCGGTAAGTCGAGCGGTCGTGTGTACCAGCTTCTACCGAGAACTCCAATAAAACGTGTACGCCGGGCATTGATGGTGAAATCGATACGATGACGATTCGGTAAGTCGCTATCTGTACCGGACCGTTAATTAATCATCTAGTCCGATTCGAACATCTGCTCTCGAAATTTTTAATATGGAAAATAACACTCACCTATGATCTCTGAGATGGTCTTGTCTTCTGAAGGCTTTCCCGCATATGTCGCAGGAGTACGGCCGCTCGTCGGTGTGCGTGCGTTCGTGTATTAATAAATTATATGACTTGGTAAATTGTCTGTTGCAAAATTTGCAGATGAATTGCTTTTTCGGTCTAGACGCTCTTCCGGGCGCTCGCAACAACCTTCTATCTAAATGCGCGTGTAGCTGATGCGGCGGTAATAGTGCACCTGGATTAGGGAATGCAAATTGTGCACCGGGACTAGGTCCAGCAGCCGATAAGTAAGCCGCCGGAGGAGGATATAATCCGCCGGGTTCTGCCGGCAGCATCATGGCTGCGGCGGCTTCTCTCAGCGCTAATTCCTTGCGCTTATCGGCCATCATCGCCATTAGCTCAAAACTAGAGTTTCGCTTCTGCATATTCTGCGATGAGGCGGTCCTCTCCGATCCTTCCTTATTTCCTCCCTCTCTTTCGAGAAGCCTTTCCCTTTCCAAGATATCTGCCGACATGAGAGCCGGATGCATTTCTCCCGGATACAACACCGGGTGTAAAGTCCTTGTCGGCACCACCGGGACAAATGCAGAAGTCTCTCTGTGATTAGCCGATAGCAAATTCCCGCCTAATCCAGCAGCAGCAGCCAAATGTTGGCGGTAAGCAGCCGCTTGAGCGTCATAACCACCCGAAGACGTCCTACCTTCCGATGACGACGAGGTACCACTCAAAAATTGTTCCTGCCTCGATCGACCGACGGTCGGAGGCGTTCTCTCCTCCACTATGGTACTTCCGCCGTCGGATGACATTTTGTCGATATCTCAAAACCTGAAAAATAAAACACACTTCGATGAGAATGCGTACGAAAAAAGTACGAGCGAACATTTTAATCATTAAAAATCCATTACAGTCAATCTCGCACGGTGTATACAGAAAAAAAGCATTCCGACAAAATACCCCGTTGAGAATCAAATACACAGCCGGGACGATCGAGCTTTTATTGGGCGTTAATGTACATAAAATGGATCGAAAAAAACTATCGTTGAAAAAGCATTAGGGTAATTACCGGGCACCGAGAAGAGACGAAGAAGTGTGGACGACGAAAAAGAAGACGAAGAAAAAATGCTGCTCTTCAAGATGGATATTTGACTCGTATGAGATAATAGATTTGAGTTATTGCCGCGTCGCTCTCGGACAAATTGGTACGCCATATTTTGTTAATTGCAAACAAAATAATATTTAATAATATCTTCGAAAAATTATCCTGCACATTTTTTAATGAGCATTATATTTGAGCAGAGTTTTAGAGGCGGTTGAAAATATTATCACACTAAAAGCGTTCATTTTATAGCTTCCAAGTCGTAAAATATTGTTGTTTTCATATTGAAATCCAAGGTAATATAACCATAAACCAAAAGCAGCCACAGTATAATATTTTATATTGATATATTTATTGTGAGCCGATGTGTTATATGGAATAAGGAATAGGCGTGATTCATCTCGCACCAGCGTGTAAAAAGGAAAAGGCAACGCCGTACAAGGTGCTAATTGCATACAAAAATTCATTGACCATAATGATATTTTTCAGGGATCAAATTGATAATTGATACGGCACACAGTTTTCATTAAAAATATAATAACATTAAGAGCACAGGCGAGTCCGGTCCGGTGCCTAATTCGAGTATTACGACGTGTCGAATCTACGAAACCAATTCGTAATTACGACGGACCCCCGAGAATCTCCGGCACTCGGGAGTGTGAATAAACCCACCGAGATCTCGATCTAAGCGAATACGTTATTTAATGCGAAATTTTTATTGCGGCCCGGCCCTGCTTCGCAGAATGATTAATAATGGTTCGCAATTAAAATAAATTCTTTCGATTGACCGGCTAAATCAAACTAAGCCACATCTCACGCTGTGAGACCAATGGACGGGGAGATAACAAATTTTTCGCATGTCGATTTTTTATGCCGCCGCTTTATGGTTTTAGTCTGCAGATGAGACGGTAGGACGAGCAACATTGAAATATTTTTTTCTTACAACATGTTGAGGAATCTCACGCAGCCGGACGTGTAAGGATGGAAAAGCTATAATTTTTCAGCTTTTCAAGATGTAATCTCGCCTTTGATTCATATTCAAATTAACCGGCAGTCCGGATTGAAACGGGCCGTGTGTAATTCGAGTGACGTGACCGTATCAGGGGGCATCTCAGCATTCGGTTGGCCTTTGTATTTACATATTGATAAGATTGTGGATCATCGGGGAGGCCGTAAGTGCCATGAGGGACCGGAATGTTGACGAGACTACTCGCGGTACCTCTGTGTGTGTACAGACGGCACCACCGACACACACACGCGCGTACCTGCAGAGCTACGGCGAACGGTTGTATTTATACGAGATAAGCTCGTGCCTGATGCATTCAGTGCATACACTGAGTTGCACTACACCCACATTTCACCTACTGGATTTTCAACAATCTTCCATACCGGGCCAAATTAAAATGAGAATTTAATCATTCGAAATCGATTCAATGGAGGATTCTACATACAATCAATGATCGAGCTTTTTACCCAATTTTATTGAAAATAATTTAATTTATGACCATTTTACATTAACCCTCTGCGGTCATTAACCTAGCCGCACTGGGGGTCTATTTGGTACCCCATTTTTTTTATTTTTCTCGGATAACTCTTTTATTATAAATCCTACATGTCACAAACTTTTTGTATATGTCTAAAAAAGTCTAAAGGATAAATAGTGTAAATTTTATTATGGTATATTATAATAAAATAATTATTTGAAAAAGATTTAGATAGAAAATCGAATAAAATAAGACCCAAATATTGCTCTGTGATAATGCCCACAACGGTTTACGTTGCTGACCAAAAATTATTTATCAAAATATTCCAACTTTGTCGAGAAAATAATTTCAAATATATATTTAGGTTTGGTCGGATTAAACGCAATCGATAAATCGCAATTTTCGCTCATATTTTTTGAGTTTATTTAATTTAATTCAATAAGTATTTAAATAATTATTTTTTTCATGATGTTTCATGAAAAGGTAATGTGCCCTTGATTATATACAGCTGTGTTATTTTAAAATTTATATAAAATCAGGCATATAAGCGATCTTTGACGATCGTTTATAATTGGTTCTTAAAGAGCGTAAAAAAGCAGAGGAATATAATAAAGACGTATTGATGTGATATTTCTTTCTCTATTTATCATTTGTGATTGGATATCAGTCTTTTTCTATTGTTCTTCGTACTTGAAATACATCCATGATAATAAAAATCGTCATGATTCATATTATTGACTGTCAATGGCTCAACAATACGTTCACCGCTATCCTTTATGTAATTTTGTAGCTTAATTCATTTTTGTAAAATCTAATGAAACAGTAAATTGTAAGAAAGTCGAAAACCGCCTCTTTATCCAAAACGAGTACTATTATGTAATTCTTGGCAAACTACGGACTGCGAGCCTATAATCGTATTTCTAGAAAAACATGGTTTTTACTTCTTTTTAGCTCCTGAATAAAATAAATAAAACGTAACAGTGAATATAAATTTTTAAATTTGTCTAAAAAAAGTATTATGAAGAATAAATATTATAAATAATCATTGTCCTTTATTGTCTGCAATTGCGGAAAAAAATAAAACAATAATATTCGCTTCTTTTGCCACGGGGCGATGTTTTTTCTTCTTCGCATCCGGTACGATGTGCCGAGTGCAAGTGAAACGTGCGAGCGGTACGTGCTGCGAGAGCTCAGTCAAAATAGATTATTCTTGGAATAATCAATTTTTAAAAAAAAGTCTTGAAATACTTTGCGTCTGAGAGACCCCATTCGGACGATGCGGTTGTTATCGAGCCGCCGTGACGGATGGATTCAGTTTTATTTTTTTTGTCGTGTTGCTTGAAAAATCTTTCTCTAAAATAGATTATTTTCAGTCCGCCCTAGTTTTAAAATTCAAAGTGCGGCATGACGTGGTTTTAAAATTACTAGTTCTGTTGCCCAGACGCGATGTATTTTAATGGATTATAATACTCGAGCCAAATCCAAACATCAAAAATTAATAAAAAACCTGTTTAAAGCGATACATATTACTCTGTGCATTGAGAGATAGTTCACAGAAATATAATTATGATTTCGGATCGTAGATTTTATAACCGAAAAAAAAATGACAAACATATAAAATATATATTTAATATGTACAAATAATAAAACAATTTATTATATAAAGTAAGTCGAAAATTCAGCGACGTCAATCGTGTGTTATGGTTGAGAAAGGAAGTAGAGATATTCCTGGAAGTGCAATATGGCATTGTGGCTTATGCACAATGATGAAACTTGTTCTAGAGTTGTTAACATTGAACTAGAATATTATCCGTCGATGATTATATATTTTTATTGTATTTTTACGTATAGTATTTTCAATTGTTATTAATATTAAATGCAAGAAGACAGAATTGAGATTCCTGTCGGCTGCGATCTGGACTCCTACGCAAGCCCTTCGCATAACACGCAACGCTAACGATCCGACCGGATCATAAAAATATAATTAACATCGAGTGCACCGAATCCATAAACAATATTTATATTGACGAAAAAGCAATAAACGTCTGTTATTATAAATCACGCGGCAAAAACCAGAATTGCATCTCGGCAATTAACATCGCAACCGGAGTAGAAGCGGCCATAAAGCAAACTGCGCTACAATGTTCGGCGCATGCAGCATTGTTATCTGCAATCTAGCGATTTATATAAACGTAAGAGCAAACATAGCATCATGCAACGAGATTTCAAATCTCGTTCGGATTAGATACACGGCCGGTGTCGTATAATTTTCGGTTGTTTATGGTCAGTTCGCTCGATAAATCGAGGAAGGTAGATTTGGCGCTCTCGCGGGCTTTCGACGCGGTGGCCATGCTTTTGTGTGGATAGAAGCAATTTGGAATCAATTTACCGTCTCTTATTTCACCTGCCGGCCGCGGCGGGGGCGAGCGAGACGAGCGCAGAGTCGCAGCGCGCGCTCGAAAGGGACGAAAACAAGAAAAGCCTCCGAGAGGGAAACGTGAATACGGAACGTGGACGCGTCGGAGAGGGCCGGACGATCGAGACGGAAGCTGCGCCAGACGGAGACGGCGCTAGACGCTGCCGCTGGAAAAGAGAGCAACATTTTGTACGTGGAATTCCGAAGAAATTTATTCCAGAACATAAAAAAAGATCGATCGCTCCTCGTATTATGTCGAAAACTCTGTTCGAAATATTATATTCAAATATTTCTAATCCAAAACGACAAATAATACGAAGGTTTATAGAATCAATGCAACAAATGCGACGTAATAATTATTATTATCCGCCCTCGGAGGGGGTTTTACACCCGCTGGGCTCCGTAAACGATTTTGTGGTTTTACAATTACACAGGTAACGTCGTAGGAGTCGAACGTTTTTGTTGACGAAGCTACCTGCGGCCACATTTCAATAAACACATCTCACGCATTGTGGAAAAAGTCTACTGAAATGCGGTGGTTTGACCAAAAAAAAAACAAGAAAAAATTTTTAACCACGTTATTTTAATCCGTTCGCAACAATAGGGCGGATTTCAATGGGCGAAAAGAGGCAATCATCGGTGAACGTGAGACGTAAATGCCGATTAGGATCTTGCGAGCGAATTCGAAAATTCAGACGTAATTACTGGAATCGCGTAAAAATAACAGTAAATCGTAGGCGGCACGTACTGCGGAACGGTTCGGTTAGGTTAGTTCTGTTCCGCGTTCGCTAACAATACCATAATCTAATTTATTCGTATGAAGGAGCGGATAGAAAACGAGGGGGGTAATTTTCTATGAGGCTGACTTTTAAAATCTGATAACTTAATTGGCGCGAGGGCATGTCTGCCGGTAATTGCTCTTCAACCACTTCGCGATGGAAATAAATGCGGAAAATAAAGCGACGTTTTCGCGGGTTTAAAGTTTAGACGGGAGGCGTCGAGCTCGGACGGCGCTCTGCGCGGGCGACAGACGGAAGACACAATGCGAGGGAGTCTTTCCGTCTTCCGTCCGCGACGCCATTGGGAGACGGCAACGAGTCTCGTAATAATCCAACATTGCTTCCATATTCGCAATCAGAATTGATCTTCAATCCAATAATCGTCAAAACAACGTCGTAAAAACATGCAAATAAGCGCGGAATTATCTCAAACGCGATAGGATTTGGTCTTAGCGCGCGTGTTTACGCGCATAAGATTAAATTTCGACCTCGTTACGTTCGTTCGTCAGTTTCACAAGCCGCGTCTATTCAAATACGTAAATAAATATCAAAGATCTCACCTATGTTTGAATACAATGCAATCCTGGCGGATTCGTCGATCATTTGAATGTCGTGTACGATCGATTCGCGCACGGGATCGATAATATTGTCATGCAGGCGGAATCGACCTGTCGTCCGGGGAGGAGACGCGGTTCGTCCAATGTTTATATGAACCGCAGGTGATTAAACACGATATATAAAATAAATATATATATATACACAATCTTCGCTTCTGGTCACAACAACACACGGAACGCACACATTTATTCGGGTTTGAGCGGCGATAAACTAGGGAAGGGCACTGGCGGGCTGGCGCAAAGTTGTCCCACAGTTGGCAGCAGTGCGGGCGACTGCGCATGCGCGGCGGAGGCGCGCGCGGTCGCAGCGCAGCGGCGACAGTGGTGGCGGCCGGTAGTTGCAGCCGCCGCCGCGGTAGCGCTCCCGTCGCGCCACCACCACCCACACACACCACACACGCCGCACCTGTGTGTTATACCTGCGTACGCCGTACCTCAGTGTGTGTGTTGTTTCAAAATAAACATTGTTGTTTTTTGATGTCTGCACGTCGGGTTGGGACGCTCGTTCGATGCGCCGGGTCCGACGAAAGCTTCTCGTCCGGAAAAAGCCTCGAAAACTTCCCCGCGTAAAATTTTCGTCCCCGTGACTGCGGAATCGCCCTTCATTTGTTTCGATATTCTTCTGTTTCTGTAATATGCTGCCGTTGGGACCGCGGGAGCCTGACAGATCGCGGTTTCATAACCTGTTATCCTTTTCATATTAACGCAAGTGACTCGCAAACGTACATGATCTACTTTTGAATTGATCCTTCATGCCCGTGGATCGTAACGATCTATGACAGCTGTCCCAGCATTTTGCATCAAAGTCCCTGCGATGAAATCGATTGCGCTCTTAATTTAATCGCTTCATTGGCGGTACAAACTACGATACGTATTTTACATTTTTTTTTATTTCGCGTAATACATGCCATATCCATTATATCCGCAGACAAACCAGCGAACAGATAAGGCAATCCAGACAATTATCCACTATAAAAGCTTTTATCCATGTCTCAATTGATATCGCTATTTAACTTGTATCATGTTAATTACTTTAAATATTTTGATCACTTTCAAAACGATCGAAGACAAGGCGACAGGTCGCTGACGAATAGTGAGGTGTCATAAACCTTTTACTTACGGCGAGATTCCATACAATAATTTTAAACTATCCAATATTAACCGGCCACTCTCTTGGCCACTCTTTGGTCATCCTCTATAGCTTATCTACGAATAACACAGGGATTCAAAATATCTATTAATCACCTCCCAACCCCTTCCGGAGAGGGGGGGGGCGGTAGCCACCAAGTTGAATTTATCGAAAATGAAACAACTATCAACCATACCAATAAAATTGATGATCAGCATCTCTTATTAACATTTTTATATTATAGTCAACATAACTCTGCATAGAGTTGACTAAAAACCCAAGTAAACTTCGATAAATACTTAATAATGATAAACAAAATAGTACACCCCTGAAAAATATGTACATGTATGTGTACACATATCCATATGTGCATAAATAAATCTGATCTCTAACGGATTTCTCACCACAGAGACAGTATACCCTGGGAAGGAAAACCCTAATCTGTTGACCAATAATTGGTCTAGTCTCGATACTTTCGCTCCTCTTCCTTCTTTCTAGGTGTTCTGAGGAGGTCTTTCCATGATGAAAGAATTGCTATTGCGCGACAGGGCTAATAATCACTTGCGACCGGCTACTTGAGACTCGTTTTGGGCAGATGTTATGTGTGCCTGTGTATATCTATATAGGTGTGTGTGTGTGTGGTCGCTCGCTGCTTGTCACTCGTGACTCGTTATAAACAGATAACGCCTCAGAGAAGAGAACAAACGAATACCGAGACAAACCCCCTCCTACTTGCCTGGACACAGTCGAGAGGGTAAAATCCGATACCAACATGGTAGAATATGCTTGCGTCGTACCTTGTGGCCAAGAAAGAAAACTCTTTACAAAAACCGCACCAAGACGGCGGGTCCCCGCGGTATGGACACGAAAGGGGAGCCCTCACGTCACGTGTGAGACTCAGGTTCCTTTGGCCTCAACTACCATGCGAGAGTTTGGTAAGGCCCATGCCCTCAGCGAGTGTGAGCCTTGTGGCTGGCAAATAATGATGAGGATGATGATGCCAAGGGCCCAGTCCGCATTTTTTGTTTTTGCGTCTCATTTGTCAACTCACAGTGTCTCTAAAAAGTGTACACCTAGGCCTCGTATATCACGGTCATATGGTTACACAAAAACGTCGTGTAATACAAATCTGTGTTATACGAGGCTTAAAGTTCATACAAAATTAGGGTTTGCGTTAATATTATTTATTTTTTTAAATAAATAATCGAAACAATATACATTTACGTATTTATTGAAAAAAAAAAGTTAACAACCAGTAATAGATCATTCATTCATCGTCGCTATCACTTACAATTCCATATGTTTGGCAATTTTTCGAGATCGGTTGTGACCAAAAATAATCAGAGGACTCTGGATTATTTTTGGATTTAGCGATTAACAATTCTGTAATAAGCGATGCTCTGCTTTTAGCGTATACAACTTTACGTATATCGTTATAAGGGGCCAAGATCTGTTATAATTCCCTCTTGAATTTCAAACTTCTTTCCATTATAGGATCATTTTCTATAAAAAAAATCTTCATTTAACGTGCTTTTTCTTCTTCATTTAACGTGCGATCCTCTTTAATGCAAAAGCATAATCATTTCAAATACAACCTTTTGCATTTCAGATACAACTTTTTGCAAATCAAATTTACATTTTTAAAAAATTAAGTTAAACAATTAAATATTTTTCAATAAATATACATAGACGTGTGCATAATCATGTGTCATAATCAGTGTCTCTGTCGATACTTCCGTAGAGGCCAGAATTTATCTAATAGAGCATCGTTATTTAGTGTTTTAAGCCTGCTACAACCTGGTTCATCCGGCAATGAAAAATTTCAAGATAGAAATCTGACAAACCAACACTGAATTTTCGTTCAGCAACACACTCATCTCTCCACAAATTATTTTATGCACAATGACGGATAGATTAAAAACCATTTTATTTAAATTGTCGACAAAATTTAAAAAAAATGTTTTTTTAACTTCCCTGACATGATGACATGTGAGTAAAACTTGAACAGGGATAGGTAACATTTTTAACAACGGGCCAGCTACAAATTTATGATGAACTCAAATTATCTCTTAATTAACAAAATAAACCTAGTATAAAAATAAAAAGGTTTTTTTTTATTTGTATGAATTGTGTCGATTATTAGTGTTCCAAGGTGTTCACTTACATTTTTTAAGTGTCCGCGAAAGTTTTAATTTTTTTATTGTCAGACGAATGTCAAAAATTTCAAATTAAGAATATCTTTGATTATCGTACGCAATCGGATTTCAAAAATGTGAATGAAAGTAGAATAATGTAAAAATATATAAAGCCGTGCATTTTAAAATATTTTCCTTTACCAAATTCTACAAGCCTTCGTCATTTGAAGATCTACTTCCGTATATGCAATAAAAGGTATCCAATTTAAACTATACATGGTATTTTACAAACAATTTATTATTATAGTTGCACCTTGATTTATCCAAAATGATAAGAAACTAAGACCAAATAAATCAGAAGTGGAGTAAAATGGAAAAAGACCAATACACTCGAACATCTATAGTCCAGTGTATTGACAAGAACAGAGAATTTATAAATATTCAAATGTTGTTTGTTTACCATTATTAAGATTACCAATTGCTTTTAGAAAAATAGCAATAAAAAACTAACATAGATAAAATGTCTTTATTCGTGATTTTTATACCAACTATTTATATTCGTAAAAGTTTTTCAGTTCAATTGTCACATGACTATTTATCTGACTCCTTAAATTCCTTTATTTAAAACTCTTATTATTTTAAATTATTTATAACATGTGTGTATATATTTTTGGCCCAGAAAAAGTTTCGCTTTTTCCCGCAATTTATTTTCGTTAAATCCTTACTTGCGTATAAAAATGTTATGCAGACTTACCATAAAATATCTTAGAATATATATCTAATATAAGATATCGAGAAGGTCCCCACATATTATTCACATAAATTATAATCGAATTGTTCAAAAAAATCTGAGATATTTGAAATGTGAGAACCAGGATAAAATGAAGAAAAAAAAATTTGGTCATTTCTTTGTTATTTGCAATATTATTTATGTGGAATAAATTTGACAATGTTAATAATTTCAAACCGGTCTTATCGAATTATTTCATTTCAAAGTCTTATTTTTATAAATGTGGAATTAATAACTTGCTTAAAAAAATCATCTGTTGCTGTAGAAAATATTGTATTTTAATTAGATTTATTTAAAAACCTTTTTTATTTCATTAATATATTATTTTTATAGAAAAATAAATACTCACACTTCGATTTAGACGGTAAATAGATTACCTAAAAACATACAACGTTTGATTAAAAAATAATTGGAATATTTTAATTTTGCGGGGCGAATAAGTTCACTGATTTATGTGTCTTGACATTGATGGCCTTAAAAAGATTTACGTGTTTTGGAGTGCGATTTTTACAAAGTTTTTGTGCGATGTGGAAAGAATAGGTCAGAAATAACACCGTTGTGATGCCTTAGCCTCCGTATTCGCTGGACATGATCCCAGCGACTTCTTCAGAATTCCGAACATAAAAACACGAAGGGACGACATTTTGCAGATATGCAACATTATGGAAATAAAGACAGAACCGCTGAAGATTGTTTCGAAAATTATAAAAAAAATGCTGACGCAAGTGTGATATTTTTGGGGAAAACACTAACTTCTCGTTTGCTTTTTATGGCTAAAAATGGATAACAGTTACAATATATAATTTATTATTGTATACTCGTAAGTTAAGATTAATTTAAAATGATAAAAACCATACGATTAAGATTTCTTTACAATCATTTCAATTTTTCATTAAATTAAATCGATCATGTTTTATACATCTCGAGTTTTCATTATTCCTACTAGTATTTATTAATCTCTATTTTCATATTTGTTCAGCCGAATGTTAGATAACAAATATATACGTCATATAGACAAATGCCATTTATTTTATCTCGCATATTGCCAATACTATGCGCACACATTGATCAACGGAGAGGGCTTTCTGCCAAAAATAGTAATTGTGGAGTGGTACTAGCTGCACTGTGGCATTGGACTGGTTTTACCAAAGAGCATTATCGTGTAAGGGCATCTGTCGATATTAAACGTAATTAAGTACTCGGGAGCAAATAGAGCAGTCGCAATACTACGCACAGTGCCGATTGACTGGGCGACCATATGGCGACATTCTATTTGCGCTCATGGGCCATGTTCGGCTTCAAGCCGAGCCGAGCTAATTAATCTAATTGAACCTACCTGCAATCAGAGCTGCTCTTATCTATATAATATTGGGCTTAATTGGACACATGCTGGTGTAATTGGTGTTTGGAGTGCACGCCTGATGCGAGATGGAATTCATGCGTGAACAAGAGAACAATACGTAATATTTTCCATTTAAATATAGAGTATATATTAGTTTTTAATTCTCTTAATAAAAATACAATGATGAAAAATACGAATAATCGCTGTTTTCAAAATCCGGTAATACCTCGGCTAATTCTGAATATGTTATCACTTGTAAAAACCCTTGCTATAGTATTGAAGGCCGGGAAAACAATGACTGACAGCGAAAACTAAGATGCAGAAGTGCAATACGCAATAATCATGGACTGTATTATTATCAGAATCTATGCAATGGGCGTAGAAAACCAATCATTTCAATCAAGAAGAGAGGACGAGGCTAAAACTTTTACGCCAGATTCTTAAAGCTAATTTATTTTATTTAAAGTAGAAAAAATATTTTTATAACGGTTTAGACCAGTGGTTCTTAACCTTGTTGGAGGTACTGAACCCCACCAATTTTATATGCGCGTTCACCGAACCCTTATATCATACGTCGTATCATTTTTCAAAATATCGTACAATAAGTCGGGTGTGTGTTTTGACCTCCACCGAACCCGGGAGACTGACTCACCGAACCCCTGGGGCTGAATCAAACCCAGGTTAAGACCCACTGGTTTAGACTATGCGTTCTTAAACTTTTTCAGCAAACTGCCCCCTTTGCAAAGCATACATTTTGAACGCATCCCTGTTATAACTGTTCCGCGTTCAAGCCCTTTAAAAGTGGTAGAAAACTATTTTTTATTTAGACAATATGTATATTATTTTAAAATTCCACCAAACAAGATATTTTAAACTGAATAATTTGGGCAAAAAGAAATTGAGTAACAAGAAAATTATGATGTTTGAACGAATATTTATTACATTATTTATAAAATATTGAATCGCGTAGCGTGACATTTTTGACGCTTGGATAAAATTCAAATTATGAAAAGAATCAGCATTGAGAAAGTTTTATTATTTTAAAAGCTGACAACCTTCCCTAAAACAAAGAGCCGCAGCAAGATAATTTTGATAATTGACTAAAAAATGATAATTTAATCTATGAAAACTAGCCACACAGTGAACATTTTTTAATCTTTGGCCCAAATCTGACGATCTCTGTTTTAAAAATGTTTTACCGAAAACTGGAAACCTCGTCTTTAAATTATATCATATTTTTAATGAATCGCTATGTTTTCCTACACGAAATTGAAATAAATATTTACAAGCTTTCTGTCTAAATCGAAAACATTGAATAGAAGTAAATAAATTTAGATATTTTGAATCACTAATAGATTTGCTTTCAATTTCTGGTTTGAAATAACATTTCAAATAGATTAACTTATTAGCCGAATAATACCTTAAAATCATGGCTATTCTAATCCTTGAAAATGTTTTCTAATAAATTCATCATATTTATTTATATTATCAGCAATTACTTCATCTTATGACAAAAGATTATTACCTCTACTGAAAATTAACGGTAGTATAACAGCTGGTTAATCCACGTAACGACTGAATTCTAACCAAATTTCATGTTTGCATTGCTATTACCTGTTGATATATTATCATATTGCAATGTAATGCATCAATCACGCCATCACATTGTAAATGTATCAATCACGTTATCAGTTTTCCCACAAAAAAGCATTACCACTAATTAGTTTTTATCGATACATGGTGAATCGGAATCCCAATATAAGTCTTACACAAATATTGTGGACCGACCCACAGCCAATATCCATTTGGGATTGCGGGACGAACGCAAATACCAATTTGTGCCACGAGTGTCGCAATGCATACAGCCGATAAGTCGATATTGTAATCAATCACGGGAATATATCCTTTCGACAATATTAAAGATAATACTGAGTGTCAGTGATTTTCATATAGATTTTCTGTGATTATATAGAAAATAAAAGATGAAAATCACGTTCAATTAGTAATGGTATGGATCACAGAGTTTATATATGACGCTGAATTATAAAAATGGTTCCAAAATGCTGACGCACTGAAGTGATAGCAAATTACTGAAATCATTTAAATGTTCTTATTGCAATTTAAGTCCATTAACATGTAGTAGCCCCGGAAGAGACAACACTGCATAAATGAGAACACATAACGAACTTCTTCTTTAATATTTACCAATCGTAGATAACTTCAGGAGATCGATGAGATCTAGTATGCTTCGGAAGGATGCCTTATAAACGAGTACCACCAGTATCTAACTGAGTAAAAAATTTAAATACGTTATGAAGGATACACCTATCCCTCAAATTACACGGTAGATATGTTCCATGAAAAGCTGTGTGAATGATAACATTCAACAAAGACATGGAGTTCATGCTCATGTATTAATAAAACCGTGTAAAAAACATAATATTCAAGGATTATTATTATTTTAAAAATAATTGATAAAGGGTTTTCACTCCAAATTAAAACATTTAAATATAAAATTAAAAAATAAAATATTTTTCAATAAATTAATTTATTCTTTTGCAATTTGTATGCATGCACGAAAACCCTCTATATATAATATTTCGTCGTATGCAATATGATGTTCATTTTACACAGCATTTTAAATTATTTTATTTAAGTAATCAAAGGATTTCAAGATATATTTAGAAACTCCGTTTTTACGTGCCCGGATTTTACGTTTTCTGGCTATTTTCGTTCAATTTTTACAGTCCCGTTTTATTTTAGTACATTTAGTACCCGCCTTTGCGTTTTTTATTTGCCGCAATTTACGTTTGAAAAATTTAAAATTAAAATCAATTATTAAATGTGTGACGATTTAAAATGTTTTAAATGAATATAATATAAATGCTAACTTCAAAATTGTTTGAAAAACAACTTTTAATCTTGCTTTGATGAGCTAAGAAAAGAAAATATAACTTATTCCTAGATAGATGCCGTGCTTATCCAACTAATTTAACACTGAGGAATATAAAATTAGCCTTTTCCCCTATAAACTATACTAGTAAATCTA
Organism: Philopotamus ludificatus; assembly: GCA_022495035.1. Taxonomy (NCBI): domain Eukaryota; kingdom Metazoa; phylum Arthropoda; class Insecta; order Trichoptera; family Philopotamidae; genus Philopotamus; species Philopotamus ludificatus. The sequence goes on from JAGXCT010037046.1 coordinate 72,724, forward strand.
TAGCTATTAGACTTGGGAATAATCTGTGCTTTTAAATATTACTCTACCCAAAAAATCTGGTACTAATATTATTATTAAAAACGGAATGACGAGAAGATCCCAAAAATGTAAAAACTTTGCAAAATTTCATGGACCTCGACATTAACGTGATGACATTTGAAATTATGGATATCGATGATATAGAATCTATATTATAGAGGATAGTCACATCCACATAAAACTTATCTGGTGAAGTAGAGGTAAACTTAATCCATTCAATTCATGAGGCATATTGAGGGCCTTTAAAACTACTTTACTAGCATTTAAAACGGACAAAACGAAACTTTCTTATCGATTTATAAGATCAAAAGAGTTGTAAACCAGCACAAAAATATGTACCAAACTGATTTGTGTGATTATCTAAATTAAAAATAATTCAATTTTCAATCGGTTTTTTATCGGTCCCATCAAAAACGTAAAAACGGGGTTTCACTAAATTTTATTCAGAATTTTTGCTGTTGTCTTCCAAAGCCAAAGTTAACTTTTTAAGTTATTTCGAAGTCGCTCTCATTATCAGTTAAAAAATATAAAATTTGTGATTTTTTAAAGAATAATTCACCTTGGTTTCTTTTGTTAGTTATTTAATTTTTAGTGGTTATTTTACAACATTGACATTAGGATATTGTATATCAAGATGTGTTACCTAAAAGCGAGAGTAGTTTAAATGGAAGATTTTTTATTTATTTAATATATATTAAAATTAACCAGTGTGTGGTTTGATACCTGGCGGAATATAAGTGTGAAAGACTCATTCCCATAGCATATTTAGGATCTTTAGAATCTTTATCAAATCTTTATATGGGTGAATAGGGCTTTGCAATCTTTATGTTATGCCATCCATCCATCGTAGTCAATAAATAAATAAATAAATGTATCTTCCTGTTTCTGGAACAAAATAGTTATAAAATAATTCTTTAAACATTTATGTCGTCATCCGAGCCTTCTTGTCAGTCCTCAAATGTATAACCTGGGTTATTCTGTAATGCCAATCATGCTTTGTCTTTATGAAAAATAAATAAATAAAACTATAAATATACAAGTCAAATAGTCCACTCTTCAATGATGTTGGCTTAGAGAACGCAATTAATCCTGTGCTCGCGCAAAATATTAGTAAGACTCTAATCTTTCTCTCTTTACTTATAAGTACTTGGAATTCGTTCCTTAAAATGATTATATATTTTCATAGCTTTTTGTGTTATTGTTTAGTGATAGCAATTTCTTTTGTGTCTTTTATCAGAGGTTTTTTTCTATAAATTAAATTATTATGTAAATTTAAAAAAAATATTTATCTTATGTTTTTTTTCCACTGAAAAATCCTCATAATTTGAGGGATGGGTGTAAACGGTACTATGTCCATCTATGATCTTTTTGTATAATTGTAGCTAATCATTTGGATCCCGTGGAAATACAAATGTATATTCTAATATTTTTCGGGCTACGTATACTATTAACAAATCAAAGATTGTTTCTTCCAATTCGTGTCTAACAAAGGCAAAAAAATAATATGGAATTATATAATATAACATTAACACAGTAATATTTAAACAAACAATTCAATTAAATTATAGATGTGATATTCATAAGGATATGGTCGAAAGTTGATTGGTTGGGTTTTTATTAATTGCTTTGTTTTGCGGAGCCGTCCGACCCACGGATATATTTAAATTAAAATTTTTATTGTAATGTTTTTTTTGCATCAATAATTTTTAGTATGAATCACCAATCTGATGTCGGAGAAAATGGAGACAAACGTAAATATCAAACCTTTCTGGGAGTGCTGCAAATTTCGATCGATATCGATATAATATTGATTAAAAATTATATCAAAACAAATTTTTGTTAAAATCTTTCGTAATTCTTCGAATGGTCACGCTGGTGTGACAATGGTTTATACAATGCACACGCTTATTATACGCCATGGAAGGGTAAAAGTTAATTATATAAGAATGCGTACATTCAATTCATGGGAGCATCTAGAACTCATAAACTTCTTAAGTGAGGTTAGTTATTAGTTATATTTTTGCATTTAAAAATTTATTAAATTACAGAAAATATTTGAATATACCCAGGAATATGGTCTATAATTGCGCTGTTAAAGCGTAGTGCACCCCACAGTGCGGTGCTGCCAATGTGGTGGAAATAAATACCAATGTTGTTGGTCATTTTTTATACAATGTAATGACTAGTCTGACTCCGTTACAATATACATTAAATTACTTCTTAAATTAAAAAAATATTGTGATATGTATATGGCCGAGAAATGAACGTTTAACGTGTAGCGCACCTCGCGGCAGTGTTGCCAACAAACGTCACCATTGATAATAAAAAATAATACAAAAATGACTCACGGTACCTATATTTAATAACAAACATTAGGTAGTTTTAAATTAATTTTATATTTATTAAAAAATATATTAAATATAGACGAAATTTGTAGTGGATTTGAAACAAAATATTAATATTTTCAAAATTTTTTTTTGCAATATTGAAAATAAATTAAACGGATCGTAAACAATCAATTACACTTATATTATAGGTATATTATGTATAAGGATTTAAATAAAAAAAATGAAACATGTTGTATCATTCGAATGTTTATTTTCCAATAATCATACAATTTACACATAAAACACATTCATATGGTTTCAATTACATTGATATAATTTTGTTTATACGTAAAATGAACAGCATTTAGCTACACCATGGTTTATCACTTTTTAATATAAAAAACACAGACTTTTTCCTAGGATATTGCAAAAAACCATTTTTTTGCATACTTTTTTTTTTATTAATGTGCATATTATAATAATTATTATATATTTTTATCGTTTTCGTTAAGTCATTTTTATTTTATATATCGCTATTCTGCTTTAAAGTCTTTATTTATCATATTGAGCTTTTTAAATACATAACATAATACACACGAGTAAATATCGTTTAAACACTATACAATCTAAATACATTGATCTGAATTTGAATTTACTATATAATATTCTCTTAATCGGTTGGCATCCCCTAAATTTTCTACATATTGTAATAATTTCAATAATGGCGTATTCAAATCTATGGAATGCTTGGTCAATACTTAATAAAATGTACATAAACTTTGTTATAATTACACGCACGAAGATTTACTTGTGTGTATTAACATTTATATATAATAAATATAACCACATAAAATGCAGTAAGTATTTAAGTCACCTACGAATGGCCCATTTCATTTATTCATCTAATTTAATGGTGTTATTTTATACATAAATATTTTAACTATGCAACAAATTTTATTAAATCATTGATTAAAACGATTGACGAATAAATACATTTAAAATGCAATATAATAATAGACTACATGAAGGTTAGGTTTATGTTTCATATATATATATTTATATCGGTGCTGTTTGTTTATAACATGATAATAATTATTAGTATCTATAGTCTTTCGATCGACATCGTTGCTTAGAATTAATGTAACATTTATAAATTTCCATTGATCACATAATCATTCACATTTTTATATATGAATATAATATAAATAATATATCAATGAGATTGTTCTTTGGTATCAATGGCACAAATATACAATTAGCATCTCGTTATAAATCCAAAATAAACTTAAAAATGTATCTTTAACTGCAGAGCGAGATATCGATACACCAATACTCAATACAATCTAAAAATGCAAATGAATGGAGAATTAATATAGTTCACGTTAACACGTAATTATTATTACAGTTCTGCTAATTGCATAATTCTATAATGCATAAATTAGTACTGGTGTATACGTACAGTTTTATAATTATGACACAAAATCAAATGTATTATCCATTCTGTCTAAAATTATGGATTTAAAATTGTAATGCGACAAATACATGTTAGCTCTAAAGAAAGTTTATATTGCATTTATACTATTCAAAGATATTTTTGAGACAATGCATATTAATAATACAATAAGATGAATTCTATCGAAAATATATTAAGTAATGTTGATGATCTATTCTGAGTTATATCCAACGTTGATTCTGATGTGGGTATTGGTCCGATTCCAAAACGGTGATGTTGGACGATGTTAATGGGTTGGGGGCGATTCGTCACCCTGCCTTCATCCATCGATCTATTGAATATTCGAGAGCTGCTACCCACCTGGAAACAAATAAATAATAATAAGAACATTTGTTAAAACAAATCATTTAATCAATAAGAACATTTGTTGAAATAAATTTAATCGTTATATATATTAGATGAATCTAATATATATAACGATTAAATGCGTATTGTTAAATAAAATAAAAAATGAATATACAAGTGAAATAAATAAAAAATATGTAATACCTTTTCTTATCCATTTCAGATTCGGTGTGGAAATAAAAATGTCTCTGTTTAGGTTCTGGTGGCATTATTTCAAAAGCATATTTTTTACCCCCTGTATTAGATTGCTGAACCCTATATCCATGTAAGCATGCCATACCTGAAAAATATAATTTTATAATTTAAATACAGTTGATTCTGAAGTAATTGAGACTTGGGGACGGACAAAAACACAACTGCCGATCTGTGAAACAGCATGTGAAAAATCTGCAGTGAGATGGAAGAACTAAATAAGGCCAGATTTCAAAACCAATCATCGCTATAATTTCATCGATCTTGACACCGATGTCCAAACTCCGGGTATTGAGCGAATGTGGGTATCTGCTAAATGTTAGAATAAATGACACAAAGGACCAACATAGCATCATTTCAAGTCTTATTTGGCGAAATTCTAAAGAGATTAAAAATCGGAGACTAAAATATATTCGAGTCATTATTGAACGCAAGTAAAATTCTTAAAGCCGGAGATTATTAAAAATTATAATTGAAATTCTACCTCTGGATTTATAAAAAATAAATTTATCAAATAAAATCAAATGGCTTCAAATCCAATACTGGAAAATGCTCTATTTTCATATCACAATAATTGAATAAGATATTAAAAAATGATATTTTCCAATTTTGGTTTAAAATTAGCTAGTTAGAGCCAGCAGCTTATTCGAAATAAAATATTTAGGCTCATGTGTCCACATTAACACTTTACGACTGCACGTTTTTATGCTAAATCATTATTTTTTGTCAATTTACTTACATCGTTATAATTTTATTATTGATTTAAGCTACTTACTTACAAATTTTGAAGCACAAATATAAGATAAAGAATAAAAGAAGCAGCAAAGTCGTACGTATCTGAGAACGCCAACGTTACATTCACAGTCAGTAATGTGATAAGCAGAATCGCAACCTAATAATCTAATTGTTAATTTCATGAAATTTTCTTACCACTGGCATTTTTACTATTTCCATCTTGATAGAAATAAAGACAGGCGTCTTTGAGAACACAATATCGTTTAGCCCATGATTTCCATTTATTTCCTAATTTCATAAGATATCCAAAGCAATCCGGTCGTTGCACCAGACTCGGTGTAACTTTCATATTTCTAATTGTCGCTTCTAGCCACCCATCTCGCTGAAAATTAAAGTTTAAACAATTTTATTTATTTCATATTATTAATTAATTTATTTTATACATTTATATTTACACAAATATTTTACCTGCGAACATTTTTCAACAGCATGACTTATTACGGCTATCCACCTGGTGGTGGCTTCTTCGGAGTCACCGGCTAAATGGAGTCCGGCTGTACCTTCTTTGTGTATCCTGAAACTGTTAGGCTTATTCGACTGGTCTGGCATTATTGTTCTAGTTACTTCGTATTTAATAAGCATCAGAGCTCCGACGGGCTGAAGATCCTAGAAAAAATAATAAACAAATTCATGAAATTAATTTGAATTGGATATATTATTAAAATAAACTTAAAAATTGTACTAACTGAATCAGTCTTGTAGTAATATAGGCAATTGTCTCGTTTTAGACAGAACCAGCGACGTGTCCACCGCAGACCCGATTGTCCACTAGCATGACCAGCTTGTTTCCATAAATATCCAGAATAAAGAGCTGCTGTATTACCAGAACCAGCTAACGAAGCTACCACATCACACGTTCGTGCTACCTGAAAATTCGTTGAACACTACTTTACATAAAGGATTTTAATAATGTTCAGAATAAGCAATGATGAAAAATAATATCTTTAAAAAAAAATTCACTACATTAAAAATGAAAAATTAGGCTTTTAATGCAGTATAAAATTTATTTTTTATTTGAAAACTAATGATAAAATTTTAGGATTTACAATAAATTAAAATGCCAAGCAAACATCATCTATGAAAATATTATAAAAAAGAAAATGAGTGTATTTTCACCGGGTCATTAGCAGCCTATCGTAAAACTAATTCAGGTTTTCTAAACACATTTTTATTTATTATTATTTTTAAAAATGAGTAAATGACTCACCTCCAACTCCAATGTGTCTGAGCCGGCATGTGCAATTTTTACAACTTCTGAATGTGACTTGTCAAGGACGTTAATTCCTTTAAAAAAATATTATACGTTTACTCGGCGGATTTAATAAAATAATATAAAATTACAGTGTGATGAATACCATTGACGGCAATTACTATATCACCGACTTCTAATCCAGAAGTTTCAGCGGGTGTATCAGGTTCTATCGCCGATACGACAACTGGCTTGCTACCATGTATCCGGAAACCAAATTCTCCACTCTCTCTTCTCACTATCACAGTTTTATCGCATTCTGAAATGAAAAATATGAAAGATTTTAATAGAAATTATTATTTAAACATGTATAAAATGTGATTAAGTGCAAAATATTCAATAGGAAATAAATGAGATAAAATATTTCAGATCTTATTTTCTTTGGCAATCTCTCAAAAATGTACTACTTTTCATGAGAAGCAGTTTACATTCATTATTTTTTGTCATGTGACGTAAATCTGAATTCATTTCACGATTGAAATATTACAACTAACCAGATGAAGGTCAAATGAGAATAAAAACAGGCATGCATCATGG